>CM030182.1:15182960-15232960 GCA_017639675.1 Aplochiton taeniatus
CTCCCCTCTCTCCCTCTCCCCTTCCTTAACCCTATCTCCCCCTCTCTTAGTCTATCTCCCCTCTCCTCCCTCTCCCCTTCCTTAACCCTATCTCCCCCTCTCTTAGTCTATCTCCCCTCTCTCCCTCTCCCCTTCCTTAACCCTATCTCCCCCTCTCTTAGTCTATCTCCCCTCTCCTCCCTCTCCCCTTCCTTAACCCTATCTCCCCCTCTCTTAGTCTATCTCCCCTCTCTCCCTCTCCCCTTCCTTAACCCTATCTCCCCCTCTCTTAGTCTATCTCCCCTCTCCTCCCTCTCCCCTTCCTTAACCCTATCTCCCCCTCTCTTAGTCTATCTCCCCTCTCTCCCTCTCCCCTTCCTTAACCCTATCTCCCCCTCTCTCCCTCTCTCCCTCTCTCCCCCCTCCTTACACCTCTCTGCCACTCTCTCTCCTTGTCTCCCCCTCTCCTTCCTCTATCCGTCCTTACCCCTGTAACCCCCTCCCCCTCCCCTCTCTCCCCCTCTCTCAGCCTAACCTCTCTCTTGGTTCCCTCTCTCTCTGCCCAGCCTCCCGGCACTCAGCCCACGGCCCTCTACCAGGGTGAAAGGTGCAGCCGAGTGCATTAGCTCTCCTTAGCATCTATTTGGGACCTCAACCACACACACACACACACACACACACACACACACACAAGGACAAACTACAACACACACACACACACACACATAGTAGTTATACACTATTAACACACATAGATCACACAATAAAGACACTAGGTATAAACGATAACACACACACACACACACACACACACACACACACACACACACACACGGCCGTACGTGAAGTAGGTCCAGTGCAGCTTCCAGTGCATTAACCTTGTTCAACACAGACTGGTCTATTTCTGCTGCAGAAAAGAAAAACTACTTCACCTATGGCTACACAAAAATCTCTTCAGCAGCCTCCCCATACACACACACACACACACACACACACACACACGACAAGCACACACAATGACACACACGCAAATGCACAAACACTCACCTAAACATTAATATTCAGAAATGCATGCATAGGAAACCCCATAGAAATGATGCCTATCCAGTGATGAAGTCATCCAAAGTGTTAGAAGTAAAAGGGACGTAATCGGGTAATCAGGTTATCAGGTGGACGCTGATCACCACTGGGAACTGAGCCATCGAGTTCTTTAACCAATCACTCCAAATGTTCTTTCTTTTTTTTTTTCTTTCCTTTTTTTCTTCCTTTTTTTTGTACTTAGAAAATGTTTGACTTAAAATTGCTGAGTGTGTCTTTATAGGAAGACCCTCAGCGTCAGCTAGAAAGACGCTGATTGTGGTTTGATGATTTCACATTAAACGTACACCCGCGAGACACTGGAGCCACTGGGGAGGGGTGTGTGTGTGTGTGTGTGTGTGTGTGTGTGTGGGTGTGTGGGTGGGTGTACATGAGAGAGAGAGAGAGAGAGAGAGAGAGAGAGAGAGAGAGAGAGAGAGAGAGAGAGAGAGAGAGAGAGAGAGAGAGAGAGAAATAAAAAAAAATGTAGGCTGGGTTGATTTGCCATACGTGTGTGAGTTTATAGATTAAAACAGAAAACAGAGGAAGAGAGAAAAAGATAGGAAGAGACAAATAAAAAATAGAAGATAGAAACCAACAGAACAATTGGGACGTGCAGAAGCCCTGCTTTAATTAAAAATCCTGCCATCCAGAGTGTTAGGTGTCGGCTCATTAGTGATAATGGGGATCATTCCTTTGCAACATTGTGTGGGGTGTGTCTTTGTGTCTGTCTGTCTGACTGTCTGTTGCGTGTGTGTGTGTGTGTGTTTGTGTCTGTCGGGTGTGTGTGTTTCTGCACACAAAGCAGAAGATGAAAGGAATCCTGGATACAATCTTTCCTGTTCTGTTGTAAGAGAAACCCTTCCTCTTCTTCGGTGGTGTCAGTCGGTCTGCAGTATAAAGACAAACCCACTAGCATCTGAATTACACAAATAACAGCCCTTTATTTTCCCCATGCAGAAAACAAAGAACATCATCATCATCATCATCCTAGCAATCTTTAGAACCATTTGGCCATCCTACATGTGCCTCCTAAAAGTGTTGGGTATCTCCTTAGTGTTTTGTTGTTCAAATGAACTCATTATCCACGGCATGTCCTTGTAGCCCTGGTACCCCTCAAACCGACCCTTACCTCTCGAAAACACAGAATACAAGTCCAGTCAATGTTAGCCTTTACTATAGTGACAGGATCCTCTGCATAGACTGAAACATACCGGAGCAGCTCCCAGTGTGTTATTTGGATTGATCTTCTCTGGGTCTGAATCCTGATAAGAACTATTTATATATTTAGTCACTAACTTGGTTCCAATTTGAACATGGATTATATTTCTTACACCAACAGCTTCTTTCATTGTCTCCTCCACCTCCCCCTCTTTTGTTCGTCCCTCTCTCTCTCTCTCTCACACACACACACACACACACACACACACACACACACACACACGCTCTCTCTCTCTCTCTCTCTCTCTCTCTCTGTCTCTCTCACACACACACACACTCTCACACTCTATCTCTCTCGCTCTCTCTCACACACACACACTCTCTCTCTCTCTCTCTCTCTCTCTCTCTCTCTCTCTCTCTCTCTCTCTCTCTCTCTCTCTCTCTCTCACACACACACTTTCCTCCCTCCCTTGTTCTACAACCAGAACAGCAACGGTCTCAGGGCATCCTTCCTTGAGCGAAGGAGTGCAGCCTTTTCTACTTTTTAAATGATCGCCCCCTTCAGCTATTTCCATGGAAATGGACATGGATGATTTGGTGTGTGAATAATGTCCTGCCAGACCCCAGATGACAAACCTCTGCTTTGTTTGGTAGTGGTTGGTAGTGGTAGTGGTTGGTAGTGGTAGTGGTTGTTTGGTTGTGGTACCATCCCAATTCTAGAACCTGTCCATAACACGTACACCTTTCTCCCCCGTCGCTCAAAGAAAGATGAGAGGAAAACAGGAAAAGGAAAAAGCTCTTATCCAAAGAGAATGATTAGGCCTCTTAATGTTCACAAACAAATACGCGGAATGAGGAGGGGAGGGTGGGGTGGGGTGGGGGGTTGCGTGGGGGGTTGGGGGGGGGGGGGGGGCGCAGTCCTCTTTAGCGGCGGTGAAAACGGAATGCTCTTGGATTGTTCACGGCGGTTTGAAGTCTCGAGTTTTATCTTGTCAGTGACTGCCTGCCATTCTTTTAATTCCTTATTTCTATGCTAATTCGTGCCTAGCAGCTTCGCCGAGCCTTAACCATGGAAACGCCAGGGTTCGTGTGACAACAACAGAGATCTATCTCGCGCCAGAGAGCGAACTGTAGAACAAAGCTCTGAGGGGAAAGGCTTCTGAAAACGAAAACAGAAAATCGTTACCTCGTTTGCGGAGGGCTGACTACGTTCTGAATGGAAGGGTTCTACCTTTGCGTGTTGCAACATGACAGGGTCATGATGGACCAAAGATGGGGCCTGTAGAGGATCACGGCTCTGTGTGGCAAACAGCAGGATGTGTCGTGGTTCTTCAGACAGCCAGCGGCCGTTGCTCAGAGAGACGGGTGGTGTTTGCGCGCTGAAAGGAGGGGGATCAAGGCCGCTCGCATTGAGCGGAGGAGAAATCCTGCTGGACGTAGAACTGCTGCAACTTTAAAGATGGATTGAAAAAGGGGGGGGGGGGGGGGGGGGGAAGAAAAAGAGAATGGAAGAGAGGACGCAGGATCAACATCCTTAGCGCCATCGAGAAATATGAAGGCCACGGCAATTACCGCCCCCGAACACCCCCCCTCCTCCCTCCCCCACCACCACCACCTCTCTCTCTCTCTCTCTCTCTTTCTTTTTCTTTCTACCTCTCTAGGCCAAGGCTGTTCTGTTGGGCTCCTGCATCTCTCCATCGTCCTCCTCCTTCTTCCCCCCTCCAGCCCACACTCTCTCTTTATTCTCTCACTTCTATCTGCATATTCTTCCGTCTCCCGGTATCCGTGACGACAGATATTCACCCGACGGTTAAGATGTTTTGTAACCTTGCCGACAGGATCTGAACACAATGCTTGCTTGGTATCAAGAACTTGTGGTGTATTACAGAACACACACACACACACAAACAGACACACACAAACACACACACACACACACACACACACACACACACACACACACACACACACACATACACACACACACACACCTTACATCTGCTCCCTAGCATTAACAATTGCGCACAGTGCATTTCCCTCCTTTTTCACGCGCTGTGAGCCTGTACAGCACAAATGTAAAGGATAGGAATCTTTCCTCTCGCTGCTGTTGAATCTGACACAACATTTGGGGTGTCACTCTGTGGGCTTTTCATAGGCCTGGCTTTGAGACACTGTGTGTGTGTGTTTGTTGTCTCTGTGTAGGTCTCCGTGTGTGTATCTAAGTGGTACTGTATATGCCTAAAATGCCAAAGAACAGATGATTAACAACCCGTTACTGAAATGATTGTGAGGGAGTGTGTGTGTGTATGTGTGTGTGTCCTAGTGCTCTTTCAGTGTGTTGCTGCAACTCCCTTTCAATTTCCCTTGAATGCTGGAGCTGCGTTTCCATGACAACGCTGACCCCTGGGACTCCATGATTTTCATAGAGGACTCTTTAGAATCTCTCTCTCTCTCTCTCTCTCTCTCTCTCTGGTAATATGTTTAATGCAGTGTTGGACAAAGTGAAACAACTAATTCCTGCTCCCTCCCTCCGTGTGGTATCAGCACCACAGGTGTCTCTCTAGGAGTGTGTCAGCATGCAATAGACTGCTTGTATCCCACTGTTGCACACACACACACACACACACACACACACACACACACACACACACACACACACACACACACAATGGCAATCTTCCTTTCCCTTTCTTTGGGTCTTTGTCCGAGATATACTTAATTTTCCATTTATTGAACAATGAGTTGACCAAACTCTTGGTTAATTCACGTTTTATTTAAAAGGTACATTACCATTACCCATTTTGGATGTCATGCTATGCATCATTACCATGACATGCAGTATCTAAATAATGAACAGTTTTAGCAATAACGGAGTCTTCTTTGTATTTCTCCCTCCCTCCTCCCTCTTCCCTTCTCTCTCTTCCTCTCTCTCTCCCCCCTCCCTCGCTCCCTCTTCCCCTCTCTCCCCCCTCCCTCGCTCCCTCTCCCCCCCCCCCCCCCACCCCCCCCCCCCCCCCCCCCCCCCCCCCCCCCCCAGGCCAAGCTGATCGTTCCCAACAGCACGGCGGGCCTCATCATCGGCAAGGGCGGGGCCACCGTCAAGGCCGTGATGGAGCAGTCCGGGGCGTGGGTGCAGCTCTCCCAGAAGCCCGAGGGCATCAACCTGCAGGAGCGCGTGGTCACCATCAGCGGCGAGCCGGAGCAGAACCGCAAGGCCGTGGAGATCATCGTGCAGAAGATCCAGGAGGACCCCCAGAGCTCCTCCTGCCTCAACATCTCCTACTCCAACATCTCCGGCCCCGTGGCCAACTCCAACCCCACCGGCTCCCCGTACGCCAACTCGGCCGAGGTCATGCCCTCCGCCGCCGCCGCCGCCGCCGCCACCGCCTCCTCCCTGCTGGGCCAGGCCAGCCTGGCGGGCGTGGGCGCCTTCCCCGCCACCATGTCCAGCTTCTCGGGCAACGACCTGCTGGCCATCACCTCGGCCCTCAACACGCTGGCCAGCTACGGCTACAACACCAACTCCCTGGGGCTGGGCCTCAACCCGGCCGCCGCCTCCGGTGTGCTGGCCGCCGTGGCCGCCAACGCCAACCCGGCGGCGGCCGCCGCCGCCAACCTGCTGGCCTCCTACGCCAGCGACGCGTCCGGCGGCGTGGGCCACCCGGCGGCCCAGCTGGGCGGCTTCTCCCTGGGCTCGCTGGCCGCGGCGCAGGCCACCAACGGCTACCTGAGCGCCTCACCGCTGGTGGCGTCCTCGCTGCTGGCCACGGAGAAGCTAGCGGAAGGCGCCAAGGAGGTGGTGGAGATCGCCGTGCCGGAGAACCTGGTGGGCGCCATCTTGGGGAAGGGAGGGAAGACGCTAGTGGAGTACCAGGAGCTGACGGGCGCCCGCATCCAGATCTCCAAGAAGGGGGAGTTCATCCCCGGAACCAGGAACCGTAAAGTCACCATCACCGGATCGCAGGCCGCCACGCAAGCCGCGCAATACCTGATCAGCCAGCGAATCACGTACGAGCAGGGCGTCCGTGCCACCAACCCACAGAAGGTGGGCTAAATACAGCCAATGGGAGCAGAGAGAAGAGATAAAGAGGAAAAAGAATGGGGGCTGGGGGAGGAATACAAAAAAAAAAAAAGAAGTGAGTGAGAGAGAGAAAGGAAAGGAGAGCAAGAATATTGGAAGGAATTGTCCATGGGGGTTCTCAGTATTCTCAAAAAAAAGAAAAAAAGATCTGATGTGAAGCTCAAATCTAAAATCTGCTCCGGAGCGACAAGGAGAGAGGAGTTGTGGCGAAAAACCGCCAAAAAAAAATGTGTAAAATGTAAATAAGGTTTTATTACTTAAGTCTTGATCTTTCAAGATTTTTTATTGTTTTTGTTTGTTTTGTTTTTTGGTTTAGTAACTTAGGCTGTTTGTTTGTTTGTTTGTTTGTTTGTTTGTTTGTGTGTGTATTCTGTGGACAGAGCTGAATGCCATGTAGACAGGCATGTTGCCTAAGAGACCGCAGAGAGGGGAGCGGGAGGGGGGCGATGGGGGTACGGCCATGTCGACCCCTCCCCCTCCACGCTGCAGCTCACTCCTAGGGTCGTTGGTTGATTTCTTTTCTCCCGTTTTTGATTTGCCCCTGCCCCCCCCAAAAAACACACTCTTTGCCCCCCTCCCCCCCCTACCCCTAGAAGGATTTGATCATGAATAAGACTGCAAACTACGGCTTGTTGTGGGATCCAAGAAACCTCCTCCCCCCTCTTCTCCCCCTCCCCCAACTGGCCTTCTCCCCAGCCGCCCCCCTCCCCCTCCTGTTTTTTAGAAACGGGTCGAAGCGGGTAAGGAGGGAGGGAGGGACGGAGGGAGGGAGGGAGGGGGGGGCGACAGAGAGAGAGATCAAGGCGTCCACTCATGGTTTATCCCTATCATTTCCTCTAGCCTATCACAGTGCAGCGCCGCGGGGCATCTCCACGCTCTCAGCGTGAGAGCGAGACCCCTTGCAAAAATCTAGTCTAGCATACCGAGGCGCACAATGATGACCTCACATAGCCAGAGTTCAGTGACTACAAACGGCAGCAGTACAGAGCACAGCTGTAGGTCTACACAGTCCACTCCAGAGTCTGTGGCATTTTGTCAGCAAGGCTTTGAGGTCCGCTATGATGACTACGTAAATGTTAACGGTTATGAATATTATGAGAATAGATGCCATCGTCATCGTCATTATTTATGAATATGATTTCACCCATAAAATTGTTCTTTTAAAAAAATCTGTGAATTCAGGTTGACATGAATGTAATGATAATATTTTTTAATTTGATTCTTTTTTTTTTATTTAAGTGGATTTGACTATGAATAGTAATGTCATATAGTGTAATATATGTCTAATTTAAGGCCGCTTGTAACTCCGCCCCAAGGCTCACAGATAGTCACCATGATGGCTCAACATGATAGTCAGTCACAGAGCAGCAGTCAAAACAGACACACACACACACACACACACCCACACACACACACACACAAACAAGACAAAGCACTACGATGCCATGTATAGCAGTGCTAAAACTAAATACCATTTCAATAATGCAGCAAACTCATGCCTACAGGACGTAATTTTTTTGAACATATCTCTCAATTTAAATTTGCCACCCACTTGTTTTGTACTGCAGGCCTCAGGGCAGCGTTACTATGGTAACCTCAAAACCGAAGTTATGTCTCCATTCTACAACTCCGACATTCTAGAACCTTAGAACACCCAGACAGCGAGGCCCCACTGGTGAACTCTCCACCTAGGGCATACTACTGAGAAAAATGACATATTGGAAGCAACACTGAAGTATGAAATATGATGAGGGACACGTTTTGTTGTTGTTGTTTTTTTTTAGGGGGGGGGGTCATATTCGGTTCGCCTTGAAACCTCTCCTTCCGAGCAGATGTGTTAGTTCCCAGGCAGGGTGCATTTTGATGAAGGACGAGGTTTTTAGAATCTCCGATACTTGTCCTTATCATTGCGTTGTTCCTCTGCCCTCTCAGTAAAGGGCGGGGATGTAACGTCACCGAATCTGTCCAGGGAGCTCATCAGTTTTTGCTTCAGTAAAACAAAACCTGCCCACTGTTGACCCACAAGGCTGCTAAAACATGCTATTTTGATTTTATTTTGTTTTGTTATGTCGTTGTTGTTGTTGTTTAATTTTAAATTTTTTTTTGCAATCAGAGTACACTGAATATTGTCTTAATGCACTGTGAAGCAGGGGAGTAGCTCTCTCAGCCAATGAGGTCAGGGCTGTGTGCTGTAGGGGCATTGTCATTGGATGGTTGTATATTGCAGGGAAATATATAACACATATTTAAGAAATACATATGGAATATAGAGTTTATCATATGCTAGGCAACTACACATATCTCACCCGGGATACCCATCGTATCCCGAGGAAAAGGGAGTCATTTAAATTGAATCATTAATACCGATCAATTTTGTGGTTATACGTAGTCATGGAAACTGGTTTCGTATTGGAGGTTGGAACTTTGGGGGAGTGGCAGGTGTCCGTTAGCAACAACAACAAACAAATCATCTAAAAAGACAGAGTAGCCTTGGAAAATCCTTCTCTTATTTCTGTTTCGACAGAACTTTGAACCAGAGACTGAATGTACTACACCCGTAAACAACGGCAAGGTCAACTATTGTCCCTAGTGGTTAAAAAACAATCCTAGAAATTTCAGCACTAAAAGTGGGTGTGTGTGTTAGATTCGCTGGTCTCTCCGTGGTTGGGTGGCTGGTCTCTCCTAGGCCACCTTTAATAAGACCAACCCCACCCCACCCCAATCTGTTAGTGTGCTCCGGAACGCAGAGCACGTGTGTCACTGTCCATGTCAAATGGAGCGCCAGGGAGCTCATATCTCCAGAGCTTGGTAAGGAGGCTTCTTTTCTCCCATCTAACGCCATTCACACACTCCACACTCCTCACCCCCCCCTTTTTTCTCCGTGCACCCCCCCCCCCCTCCTCCTCTTCCTCCTCCCCCATTCTCACACAAACTCACCTACAGACCCCACACTCCCTCCTTCTTGCATCGCTCCATTTGGGTGACTATGTCTGGTGTCACAATGCATGTCTGCTGCTTGCCCTTACAGATCAATGACTACAACTGTCGATAAGCCACCAGCCGACCGGCTGAACAGGGAGACAGCCTCTCTAAGTCCCACGCAGAGCTGAGGGCTAGACACAGCTGTAATCATAGGCGTACCGTCATCATACATAGTGTATAAACCGCACATGGTGACTTCACACATGGGGGGGGGGGGGGGGGGCGGGGCACCTGAAATGTGAGATTCCCTCGATTGGCCAACTGATCGATGCGTTCAAACTGATTGTGTGTTACAGAAATGATGCTAATTAGGAATAACGATAAATATGCGCAACATAATTTACATCTCCCACACAGAGACATTGTTAAGTGATTTGGTGCTTGTGTTGGCCTAGTGGTCTGATGACTGGCCGTGGGAGGTATGATATAAGGAACAACTTGTTAGCCTCTTGAGCTCCTGAGTAGTTGTCAGTGGAGTTAGTGAGACGACATCTCCATTTTCCTGTCAACCTTACGACCCTTAAAGGATAGGTTTCTTAGGGCGGCCATTTTGTTTTCGTTTGTAAGTTAGGGAAATCTAGATAATGTGACGAGTACTGGAAGCAATACACGTAGTGGCACGTTTTTCCTGTCTTCTGTCTGTCGTAGAAGCTTTTGAATTTACCTTTACTGTAGATGTTTGATAGGTTTACATGATAACAGTTTTTTTTATTTGTGGAAATGCTGCTATTTAATAAGAAGTGATATACTAAAATAAAGGATAAAACATATCGGATATGCCATTTAGCTGGAAGTGCTAGCTCCAAGAGGAGGTCTAATTTTTTTCTCTATTACATGCGGATAATAACTTAGTAGATAGTGTAACAACTGTTAGGACGACTAATAAAACTTGTGCCAAAATAGATCCTTACAGACTGATACTGTAAATGCGTGATTTCAACAAACATTAGATAAGATGAAGCTTACTTTTATAAGAAAAAAAATGTGAAAAGTGCCAAACAAACAATATTTATAATTTTAAATAGGAAAGGAAGGATTTGTCCAAGTCACAGTTAAGAAATAGGTAAGAATAGAAATCAGTTTGCTTGTAAGTTGTTTGTTTAAGTCCCCTTTGTTACTTGCCATAAGAGAAATAATTGTGGGAGGCACTTTCTGTGTTATCGAAGTGTTAGGTAATCATCCTAAACTACGGTTACCACAATGCAACAGCACTATGACTCTGGGGCTAGAGTAGTTACCATGACAATATGTAAGCATGGTAATACTAAAAATGTGACTAGCTAGCATTCTTAAACACCGCCTTTTATAGTTATGTCGAAAATGTATTTTGTGGACATAGATGTAATCTTTTTTGCACGTCAATATTGCATGATATCAAAGTAAAGCGTGGAAAAAATCGTAAACACAAATAGTGACAAAAAAATTAGGCTGTATGTCGTTCATTTTGGAGACAAATCTCTGCATGCCAACAAGGGTAGAACCTTTTGATATCCTTTTACACATTGAAAAACGTATGTTTTTTTTTTTTTGCTACAATCAAGTTGCGGTAATGGTCCAATTAAAGCAAGGCCACAGTTGAACAAATATTGATTTCATGTTAGGCCAGGATGATTATTTTGTGACTATACACATCTCTTTTTTTATAACAGATGTGAACAAACTTGCGATCAAACATATTTTTCTAGTTTGTTAGCTGGATGTGCTTCGACTAAATGTCTTTGTATTTCAGGCTAAGTTTTCTTCTAACCTTTGAAAAGTCTGTCTTTAAAATAACAGTTCTTGCCATGAAAAACTGAGAGATTGTCTATGAATGTACAATTCATCTCTGCATAAGTTTGCATCACTCTCCCTACATGATTGTGCAGTAGAGCTAGTATTGTGTGACCTGTGTTTCTACTGCGTGTGTTTTATAACAATGGTCTAACCCTTACTAAACTTCTTAATCTTTCCCTATCTTCTTGCTACCTTTAGTTTGTCTTCTGTAGATATGCACCTTATAGATCAGACACAGAGGTTCCGTCTCCTTGAACTAGAGACCGCTACGAGAGACAGAATTGAGAGAGGGAAACAAACTGGGGTACAATCTGTTGTCCCCCACACATCTGTACTCTTATCTGCATATCTTAGAGGTACAATTCAGTTTGGAGCCTAGAAATTGTAACCTCATGCAAATCCCTGCTCTTAGCATAATGTAGTTGTAGTGCAGAGTTTGTGCGTCTCTGGACGGTTAGGAGAGATAAGACCTACCTTAGATGCTTTAGGCCTAATAGAGTTGTTCTACTGTGTACTTAGTCCTGCATGTGTGACTCTCTATCTCTCTCTTTCTCTCTATCTCTCTCTATCGCTCTCTTTCTCTCTTTCTGCTCGTTGTACCTGTCTGCTTAGGGCCAGGGTCGCTTTGCAGTGGCATCCATCTTGCTGATGGTAGTAGTCGAATATGTCTTGGTGTTTTGTGACTTGCAGAGGAATGCAAACTTATGACCCCACCTGAGTGCCAGGTGACATCACTGCTAATCCGTGGGTGTGTGGCTCTTTCAACATAGTCAACTCCAAACTTCACCCCTGACCCCTTCCTCACTCTGAAACCACTCACACCCACCCACTCACACCCACCCACACCACTGCCCCCGCCCACACCCTTTTTCAGCCCCGCCCGCCCCCCCCCCACCCCCCCACCCACTCCCCCCGGTCAGACATTCAAGGGATTTCTCCAAGCTTTTAGTCCATCTCGAAGCACCAGCAGCTCTTTAGACTGCATTTGTCATATCACTGTTTTTCTGTTTTCTCCCTTCGCCCGCTCGCTCGCTCTCTCTTTTATTGTTTTTCTTATTTGTTTTGATTTGTACAATACTCTCTAACCGTAGACCAATTATAACAAAATGCCATTCATGTGTACCCTGTTTACTCCCCTCTCTTCTCCTCCCTATTTTTTGCACTTTCACTGCCCCCCGCCCCCCCCCCCCCCTGGCCCCGCCCCCCCCCCCCCCCCCCCCCCCCCCCCCCCCCCCCCCCCCCCCCCCCCCCCCCCCCCCC
The DNA here is from genome assembly GCA_017639675.1 of Aplochiton taeniatus. Classification (NCBI taxonomy): domain Eukaryota; kingdom Metazoa; phylum Chordata; class Actinopteri; order Galaxiiformes; family Galaxiidae; genus Aplochiton; species Aplochiton taeniatus. The sequence goes on from CM030182.1 coordinate 15,195,274, forward strand.
CCCCCCCCCCCCCCCCCCCCCCCCCCCCCCCCCCCCCCCCCCCCCCCCCCCCCCCCCCCCCCCACTTCCCCTCTTCTCTACCACACTTTTCCAACACCCCCTCGCCACCGCAACACTTCTGCTGTGAGAACCCCCCTGCCCCCCTCCTCCCCCACCCCCCTTTCTCCCAGAGTCTCTCCTGAGTGCCAAATAGATATCAGAACCATTCCAAAACGTTTTTGAGTTGTTCTTGTGTGTTGGACATCCATCGGACGCACCCATGAAGCCAGCATGCTCCTCCTCCATAACATGATGTCAGTCATGACGCCTCAACTGAACTCCCCGCCCCCCTACCGACATTGAGCTTAAAAAAAAACACAGACCAGGATTAACCCTCGGTAGGTCTGGCTATACCTGCATACCTACCGATCAACCTACCTACCTACCTACCTACTGCTCATACCAACTGCTTTCCTAATATTGCCATCTCTTCAGTCTGCGGGACATCATTGATTGTGTGCCATAGTGTTGGGGGCACCTGTCACTCTCTCCTCACCCCTCTCCCACCAGAGATTCGCTCTCTCCATTTTGATTTTTCTCGAAGGGAAAGATTCTAAAAAAAAAAAAAAAAAAAAAAATCCATTTTCTAATGACGATTTTTTTGTTGTTTAACATTCAAACTCTCACACGCACACCACACCACACACACCCCACGTGGTGTGAGGAGTGTAAGCACCGCCAGCTGCGCAACCATCCTCTGTCTTCTGAACTTTGAACTCTCACCTCTCATGAACTTTATTGACCTTCTTGCTCCTCCCCCCCTTCTGTGTTCATCAAACCGTTTGGACGATAACTTTCCATTTCATCACCAAACCTCTTTGAGACTGTGCAATGCTAGCTGAAATGATTGGGTTTTTGTTTGTTTGTTCGTGGTTCATCATTGGGACAATTCTCAGAGATTAAAAAAAAACAAAAAAACGATAGAAAAAAAAATCCTTAAAAAGAATACAGACAAACAAAAAAAAATATAACACTAAGCAACTGTTTCTCCACAATTTCATTTTTTTCTCTCTCATTGTAAATATTTTTTTTTTTGTCAGATTTTGTTGGAGCTGTAAAGGAAGGTGTGTTGAGCAGAAAGGGGCCGGCAGCATATAGAACAGACAGTGGACCCAGCACTAATCCTTGCACTGTTACTCTGTGTGTTAGCTATAGTTAGGTCTGCTACAGTAGTCTGTGTCGTTAATATTAGTGTTGGTTGATCTGCTGTATTTGCTGTTTAGCTTCCATGCTACCTAGCTAGCTCTTTAAATAAATTTGTTCATCTTAAAATACTAACACTAAGACCTTAAGGTCGGAACCATGTCATCTTAGGCTTTTTTTTTTTTTGTACATTTGTTGATGTTTACCTGCCAGTGACTTTAAGTGGCTTTAGCAGCTTATTATGAAGCCATAGTTGTTGAAATGCCTGGTTGTGTTAAAAGATCATATCATTGTGGGGAAACGGCAAGGCCCAGCTCGCTCATGTTACAAAAAAAAAAGAGAGAAAAAAAATTGTAAAGCGTACAGGCCACAAAAGAAAGTTGTGCTCGTGCGTTCGGTGCAATACTGTCCCTAGTTTACATGACATAGATGAATAGTACATGGGTGTATGAACAAAAGCAGACATATCGCTACGGGTGGCATTGGTGTGTGTAGGGTCAAGATTATGTTACCGGTGCCATTGATATGTATAGGGTCCGCACGTCGCTGGTGCCTGAGTAGTGCTATTTATGACATATCTTTAGGTATAGAGTCATTTCTATATCAGAGATGACTGATATTAAGTATTAAGGTGGCTAGACTATTCTGACCCAGAGTTTTCTGCTTCTAGAGTTCAAACCAGGGGCGTTCTTTTTTCCCCTTTTGGTTGTGTGTGTGTGTGTGGGGGGGTGGGGGGGGATTTGCATTCCTGCGCATTATGGGCTAGTTTTGGGGATACTATTTTTGCCAGGAACATAAGCCAATTTGACGGCCTCCAAAACCGTTGCCTAGCAACGTTCGCTAGAATAAAACGTTCGAACCAGAGTCATTTTGACCCACTGCAGGCTCCGGTGGTTGCATTGTCATAACTAGTAGAAGGCCCAGGTTTGACCATATCATTGCTAAGCTCTGCACTCCACTCTTGGTTTATGCTGCCTGCCCCATTCACTGAAGACGCACCGTGAGCTATTTATTTCTCAGACTATTATTATTATTATACTATTAATAAATGACAACACAACAAGAAAAAAAAGGGAACTGGACTGGAAAAAAGGTGAATTATTATTGTTATGTTTTAATTTAGTATTTTAGTGGTTGCTTTTAACAACATTCATTAACTGACTTAAAGAGTATTGAATATTTAATGTAATTGTAGCATTGTGTTTGTAAAGAAAAAAAAAACTAGTAATGAGCTGTGTTTCTTGACTTGTGGATTACCAGTGAAGTGGGCAATCTAGTGCTAATATATATGAGGTTCTTTTTTAAGGATTCTTATTTTGCGACAGCAACCATTATAAATGTTCATTTTAGCATCACCTGTCTTCTGTCGTCTTATTCCTCACCTCCCACCACACTCAACATCATCACAGTAACACATCGCAAGTCTGGGGACGGGTTTCTGTGTGTTTGTCCGTAAGACTTCTAGAGAGAGAGAGAGAGAGAGTGTGTGTTTGTCTTTGTAAGACTGTATTAAACAGAGCATTTGTGTTTGTTCTCTGTTTGTACCTGTGTGTGCGTGTGTGTGTGTGTTGTTTGTTTGTTGGTGTGTGTGTGTGTGTGTGTGTGTGTGTGTGTGTGTGCGTGTGTGTGTGTGTGTGTTTGTGAGTTTGTCTGTCTGTTACCTCAACCTGTGGGACTGGGCTGGGGTGGGTGTTCTGTCCAACGTCCACTGAAGCTAAAACCAGTCAGGCCTCCATGCCTCGATGGAACACCCTGACGTTATAGCTGTAACCCCTCCCACTTCATGTAAACCTGAATCAACCTCAATTGCCATAACACCCCACCCCCCTCCTTCAATCACCTGACAACCCAAACCAACCAATCACTGTCCGCCACTTCCCTTTCCCCCCTGCGTCATTTCCTGCTGCACACCACCTCAACACCATGTAATGTCGTTTCCATCGATAACATACTACTGTTACATGCTAGCCACATACTGACAGACCGAGGGCGCACGGGTGTGTGCGGGGTCGTTTCATATATTCAGGTGAAAACGACACGTGTGTGCTTGGTTCAGTTTGCCCTGCATGCGGTGGTGTTTTCACCATTTTTGGAGTCCTCGACGCGTCAAATCAAACACTCACCTAGTTGTTCAAATCATGCTGTTGTTCAAGTTGTTCAAATGAGCTTTCCCTAAGTTAATGTTTTATCACTTGAGCTTTTTTTTAACAACCTGGGGGTGTGCTTGGTTTAATTCACCAGGGACATACATTTTATTTTCAACCATCTCAAATACATGTTTTCCTCAGCCCAGCATACTACTGTACATGCTATATACTACCTTGCCAGGTGAAACTCCACATTAACCTGTCTCCATGTCAACAGAGGAGCCGGTTGCTTGGCAACTTGGTTCCCCCACAACCAACCAATCATCTTCTTCAGCTGCCAAGGCCACGCCGTCGTTTATAGAGGAAGATATAGGCAGGAAGGAAGGGAGTAAAGAGAGAAATATAAAGGAAAAAGAGGGAAGAGAGATAGATAGGATTCTCAGGGTGTCGTGTAGATCTACCTAATAGTCTGTATTCGCCAGTTTGTCTCACAGATCCCATCTCCAAATGCTTTCTAACAAGAGCCCAAAGACGATTTGACATTGTCCCAGTATGAGAAATTGCCTAACGATTCCTCTCGATCAATTGATTGATATATTGATTGACCAGTGGTCCTGAGAGACGATATGCACCCAGGTGAAGAAGCTAGCCGAAGCTGTAATGTTTACAACCTTACGAGACCAACGCTGTTGAAAGAATGTCTAGGACTCTGAAAAAAAAGACAAAAAAAGACAAATCTCTGAAGAGTACTTAATTCTAAGTGATGACATTTCGCTTACTATTTCTATGTGACATGAAGTAATGTAATTTTTTTCATCATTGCATGTGACTATTTTTTATTTGCAATGAAATGTTAGAATGGATGGTACATTGTGACGTCGGTGCAACGTTGAAAGATGCTAACCGTTAAGCAACGTTGGTGTCAGTGTTTTTATGTCGCCATGAGGTGAGCTTATGGACCAATGAATGCTATATGTGTGACCATAAAAAGTTGTAAAGGTTTTGTTTATTTGTACATGGTTATGGGTAAAATAAACCATTGAAGCAAATTACAGGGCATCTTTAGTCTGAAAGATCAGGTACCACACATACTGATGATCAAATCAGTAACCCAAAAGGGGTCAAACTATTTGACAGTGCGTATAGAATTAATTAATATTTTACAAGAGTACACTCAATGAGGTAAGTCACCTACTCAAAAGTGCAAAATATTTGCTTGCCGTTTTGACATCATTAAGTAGTAAGTTTGAATGAAAATGTACTTGTTTTTCTTAGGTTAGAAAGTGGCGTAAACAAAAATATGCAGTGGACGGTGATGAACTCCATCTTGCTAGCATTTTGCCCAATAAGCAGCTTTCACAACCGAAGATGACCATCAGACATGAAGATGTACAGCATCCTCCCTCACACCTCATCTCTCTACCCAAGGCATCTGCAACACAATCAAAAAGGGGTTTTCAAATTTCTATTTTCTTGCATACTCATTTCCCCACAATCCTTCTCTGCACCAGCTCATCCAATCAACAAACCTGTGTCCCTGCATCCACCATGTATCAGCCAGCACCTGCAACCACAATTACCCAGCGGCCTCAGCCCTCTCCATTCATTGGCCAGTGGTTTGTTGAGCTACAGCAAAGGCCACTGGGAGATAAAGTGTCCTACCAAAATCTAAAGCCATGGCACAATCAGACCCAGGGTCATATGAAATCTTACATTCGAACCATTGGAAACTCAGATAGCTTCGGTTAGCTTGTGTTGCCTAGCAACAGAAATAGCTCCAGGTATCAAGCGATTTGAACGAGCCCTTATGTAGTGTCTGCTCTCCTAACTATCATGGCTTAGGGTGTGGCCAACCACAGCATGTACTTCTGACCGAAACACGTCTTTTTATCACAACTTCCCCACACACTGGCTACATAGGTACCGCCAACGTCACGAAAGCAATAGGTCAGACCTGGTCTTGTTGTTGACCTTTTGTGCTGATCAAAGAATTGTGGGTCTCTCTTGCCGCAAAAAAATACCTTTATTTTTTTATATTCAATTTAAGTATTTGAACAGTATGATAACTACCGTATCCCTTTGGAGGTGCTGCTGGTGGTTGTTTTAAGTGCCCAGACACCTGTACGGAGGTAAGTTTTCCTAGATATGTAAACAAAACAAATGACTCATACGCATATAGGGTATGGTGAAATTCTTCATATAGCCACAAAGTCACAAGAAGCTGCCTGTTTCTGTGTATTCAAATTTCTATTTTATTGCCTTTCTCTATTGACCCATGGCTCTCATCTGTAGCACTTTAAGATTGTTTTTAACAATGTAGAACACATGACAAATTTGATAATTGTATTGTTGTTGTTTATAGATGTGCTTGATGGATCTCCCTATTTATAGCCCATAAATGGTTCCCTTCATGGAAATAGTCAAGGCAACATGAGGTGCCAAGCACTGCAGCTATCTCAGCTAACAGTTCGACTGAGACGTTGTGGAGATGTTGATTACGCTGTCATCTTATGTTTAGTTATTCTGACAATTAAACTGGTGTTGCTGGACGGCCTGAAACAAACGTGTAATAAAGTAATTTGATTCATTTCTGTGAGGTTTTAACCCAGGTGTGACTGCAGCCCTAGCTAGCACTGGTGATGCATCTTTGCCACTGCTAACCAATTGTGTTAACGGTGCACCTCTCCCATAGGATTTTATTGATTTCCTTTCTTCTTCCTCCTATTTTTTTATTTTTTTATTTTATTTATTTGTTATCCTCCCCCACACTACCTCGTTCATCTGCAGGGGGGAAATCCCAGTAGCCCCTTTAGCAGAAGCTGGTTCTGGGAATTCCAAGGCTCTTCCTGTGAAGAGTATGAGAAAAAGGGGCTTTTGGGGGGGGGGGGGGGGGGGGGGGGGGTTCAAAGGGATAAAAAGCAGTGTGGCCTTTAGCTTTAGCTTTTAGCTTTAGCATGGTCCCCTGAGCAGGGGATACCTTCTCTACGCTCCACCGGATCTTTCAACTCTGTATAGACAGAACCTCAAACAGACCCATCACCAATTAAAGAGCTCTCCATCAGGAAGTCAAATCAGCACTCATGCTCTCTGGGTGTCCACAAGGCAATTGATTAATAGCGAATGGATTTGTCAAGTCAGCATCGATTAAGGTCAACTATTTCAAAAAGGGACGAACTGACACTTTGATAAACAAAAGCTAGTGTTATTATTTATAGAAGTATGCTGTATTTTTTTGCTTATGCGATTGCAGTGTAACAGAGTTAGACTGCATTCTGAATGTAATTGTTTTTCTCTTTCTGTTCTCTCTGTCAAGAAATACTTCCTCTGAAAGCGTGTAATGGGGAGGTAAAGCAAGTTCACAGTCGGGTGCTACCTAGCAACAGGAAGCACAACACCAGATCATGAAAGTGTGGTCTGAACATGGAACGATCTGCTCCCAACCATTTGGAATTGATCAACATTGGGGCGGGGGGGGGGGGGGGTTTGGGTGAGTTGACAGTGTAAAGTTCTTTCAGATACCTGTCTGATCACTTCCCTGACGCCCTCCACAGCTGTTAGCTAGCCGGGGCTCATGCCCACCACCTCTCCCAGTGCAGCACCCAGGGCTTCCAGCCCTTCCGCCCGCCTGCCTGGTTTGGTGTGTTGGGACGTTGCCCAGACTGGCAAAGGGTGGGTGGAGAGGGGGGGGGGGGGGGGGTGGTGCCGGATTTTGCCAGCATAAACAGCAGATGTTTAGAATCTGAAAGATACACAAGCCACTAAATCCTGCTTTGGCAAAACGGATGCCGAGCAATACAGTCATAATTGAATTCCTAGGAGTGAGATTCAGCTCTGCCTACCGCGGGCTATTTTAGGGAGAGGGCTGATGAGACAGAGAATGAAAATATAGCTGTGTGTTAGAGATTCCTGATCGGCGAGAAAGAAATGCAATGTTTGAAAAGGCCTTTCGTAAGGCGGGATAGCATGAAACAGAGAATGTATGTGGAAAGAAAATGAAAATGTATTGGGGGACATCTTCATTATTGTTGTTCAATGCGTTCCTCGGGCCCGAAAAAATTATATATTTTATTTGACTTATAATTCGGATTTATATGGTTTATATTTTCTATATCGACTTTATATTTAAAGACATATGTTTGTATTTACAATTCATGTTAATTTACATAATACTGTATTTATCTAAACTGATCCCTCTGAATTCATCGACAGCAATAATAGTATTGTATTTTATACGACATAAAGTAAGGATGAAGACATTCAATTTTTTGATACAAGATTGGCTCATAATAAGAACATAACAATATTTGTAAATTGCTTAATTTTTAAATTTGGAATACTGTAAATATTTTTTAAGGCAAAAACAATATAATTTGTATGATTATCACGGATTGTACAACAAATCAAGCTCGAATTTTCAATCATCAATTCTAGAATTTTAGAAGAAATATACCATGGCAACGGAGTCTTCCATTTGAACGCATTCGTGCAGTAAAAGCCACATGCCTTCCGAAAGTCCTTTTATGCAAGAACTTCTTGGAGCAGTATTACAGTGCACCACCTAACATTGCTTAAACACGACTAAGCTATATCTGAATTATTTTGGCTAAAATATCTGAAAAAAATGGCAGTTTGTCTTTGTCAGTTTGTTTTGGCCCAGATAAGGCTTCCAAATCATTTTCGCCCTGATATCTTAATGCTATGAGTTTGTGCAGTTTTCAAAATGTCAACTACATATACCTTATATTTAAGACACAATTTTAAATTATATGTTTTGTTCTAGGGTTTTCAAAAAATATATAATGGCCTATTGTGGCCTCATAATGAAAAATACTCTTAAACATTCATATGTGTATTTACGTTATATGATCCAAATTAATTAAGTGACTTATGTATGATTATAGATACACAGAAAATATTCAATCTACAAATCAAAACATATTTTATATGATTTACTTTATATATATTTTGTTAAACAATATGAAATAATTCACAGCATGACAGACAGATAAATAATATAGAATATATTATATTGTTTTGTTTCTTTGGCATTATAAATTAACATTGCAGTTAAGTATCCATTATGTTTTAAAATACTTTTCATTCATAACTATTCATACAAGAAAGATTTCGGCTCTTATTGATTTTGTTTTTATATATGTATATATGTATAAGTATAATAAATATGTTTTAATTGCAATGCAAAATATGTGATCTTAAAACACTGTATCCGTGTACAGTGATTTCTTTATCAATTTTATGGTACATGATATGTTCTGCAATCTTGCAGCTGTTGTCTTTTTCTCTCTTTTTCTGTTGTTGAGCCATGCTTTAATAAATTTCATTTTATAAGATAAATGAAGAACAGACAGATCGGTGCCTGTTGTGTCATTTTGAATATGTGGTTATGAAACATTGTTGACGTTACTCTCGAGAGAAATTGAGTGGGACACAGTGCAGACTGCAGCTAGAGGCGGTGGTGTGCATTACTCTGCAGGCTGAGAAGCAAATCTGCATAATGACAATAGGTATGCTTCCATCACACTCACACTAATGTGCCAGCCCCCGAGGGAATCTTGAGCGAGTGTTGCTCTCTCCCTCTGTGTGTGTGTGTGTGTGTGTGTGTGTGTGTGTGTGTGTGTGTGTGTGTGTGTGTGTGTCTTTGTGTGTGTGTGTGTGTGTGTGTGTGTGTGTGTGTGTTTGGATTATTGTGAATCTACAGCAATAAAAAAGCAAGCGAACAAGAGGGAAAATACGTCAATATTTTCATTATTAGCTTCTTCTTTTTGTTCTGGTCAGTTTCGTTTTTTCTTGCCATTACCATGAAAAAGAAACTACTGGATTAGAATGATGAAGGAATGTCTGTTTTTCCTAATTTAAAAAAAAAAAAAAAGCTTCCCCAAGAGGACATTTTTTTTGATTCATTAAATGAAACTGCTTTAAATGCCATTGGCTAACTGAGTATCCATGGCATGCATGCTCTTCTGCTCACTATTTTTTGTTTAATTACAGCAACCTCAAACAGACTGACACCTTAGCTCAGGCTAATTAATTTGTGGCGTGTATTCTGATCCCTAATGCAACATTTGCTAGGTTCATAATATGTAGAATAGCCGTTTCCTATAAATAGCTATTTACCGTGAATGGACTGCCCATGCTGCTTGCAGTGTTCCTATGGGGCGAACATGGCTTGACACTTTCTGTGACCGAAGCTATGGTAACCATAGACACATACTCTCATTCCGTTGACCTCTTTTAAATGAATAATCTACGGCCCCACCAGTCTCTCTGAGTCGCTCTGCGGAACACGTACCTTCTGCATGGAGATGCTTGTCTTTGGCCGTCAAATCCAATCTGTGCAGATCACCGTTTTGCCAAGGCACCCCTTTCTCCTTCAGGGCTGTCTTGGCATTGACATGTTGCAAAGGAGAGGAAATTCAATGTCATTCTAATTTCGTTTCTTAAACCTCTCTGTAGCGCCGCATCCCTCCAGCCCTCTGTGGCCGTCCCTGGTGGCCGAGAGGAAAGCAGGCCCTGGTCTGGTGTCTATAGGAGGAAAGCAGGCCCTGGTCTGGTGTCTATAGGAGGAAAGCAGGCCCTGGTCTGGTGTCTATAGGAGGAAAGCAGGCCCTGGTCTGGTGTCTATAGGAGGAAAGCAGGCCCTGGCCTGGTGTCTATAGGAGGAAAGCAGGCCCTGGTCTGGTGTCTATAGGAGGAAAGCAGGCCCTGGTCTGGTGTCTATAGGAGGAAAGCAGGCCCTGGCCTGGTGTCTATAGGAGGAAAGCAGGCCCTGGTCTGGTGTCTATAGGAGGAAAGCAGGCCCTGGTCTGGTGTCTATAGGAGGAAAGCAGGCCCTGGTCTGGTGTCTATAGGAGGAAAGCAGGCCCTGGTCTGGTGTCTATAGGAGGAAAGCAGGCCCTGGTCTGGTGTCTATAGGAGGAAAGCAGGCCCTGGCCTGGTGTCTATAGGAGGAAAGCAGGCCCTGGTCTGGTGTCTATAGGAGGAAAGCAGGCCCTGGTCTGGTGTCTATAGGAGGAAAGCAGGCCCTGGTCTGGTGTCTATAGGAGGAAAGCAGGCCCTGGTCTGGTGTCTATAGGAGCACACCTGCCAGCCCGTGGAAGACTAACCCCACCAGGGACAGCACAGACCTCCTAGGGGACGTGGTGCGGCTATGTACAAGCCCTAAATGGAGCCATTAAATACTGTGTCTGTGTGTTCGTTTGTCCTCCTGTGTGTGGGTGTCAATTTGTCCATGTTTGATATTGACATTATAATGCAGACCTGGGCTAACTAGTTCAATTTGTTGGCCAACATATGGATTAGTTTCTCTGCGTGGGTGTGTGCAGATATAAATGCGTGTACATGTATTTTTTATTTTTTTCCTAGTAGCAAGTCAGCAAACCATTAGGGAGGGGAATTAAAGAAAACAACTCGACCATAGCAACATCCTTCTAGTATTTTGGTTTGAGGTATCTAGGCTGGAGGAAGGCAAGCCAGAACTCTATTGTATTGCTGCAGTACACCAACCAGCATCATTAGTTCCTGCAGAGAGACAGGGGGGGGGGGGGAACATTGCCAGACCATGAGTCGGGGACTGGCTGCCCACTTTTATTTGAGGACAGAATCCAGGAAGGAGGCTGAGACTGAAGAGGAACAATGGCAGAAACTTATCAGAGGAGGGCAATCATACCAAAAAAAAAAATGAGGGAGGCTGAGTGCACAAGGAGGATGGGTTATGGACAGTACCACAAAGTCTGGATATAAAGGAGCCAACTAAAAGGTACTCCAGCCTTTAAGAGTTCTCAAAACTCCTTTCAACACGATTTATTCCAATGATTGGCCAGACAGGTCCATGTACACACAAATATATCCATACCTCCAGGGTCTATATCTGAAAGTGTGGCGGCAGTGAATTGTGGTGTAAGTGTAATGGGTTCTTCAGACATAGTCCACCCAACCTCACACGAGTCACACACTGCCTCCTGCCCCTAGTCATAGAAAGAGGTTGTAAACAACAACGTTTACAAGACTTCTGCCTCGAAAACCCTATTAAAGATGCAAAACACAGACCAAACTCCCAGTCCTGAACGTTCAAACAATAGGCAGCAGCCCGGGAAATCCGTCTGTGAAAATTCAATCAGGTAAAGCTCAATTGAAACTTGTATTATTATTATTATTATTATTATTAATAATATTATTATTATGATGTTGAGGCAAGGTCAGGAGTCAAATGAGAGTGCTGTTGCCCATGGAAACAAAACCCTGCGCGAGCGGCCAGGCAAAGAATGGCTCCCAGACTGACAGTGAGGACATGAAGAGACTCTTTATGCAATATACTCTGAGCTGACGTTAATCCCACTTTATGTAACTCAGATTAGGGAGTGTGCTCTCTGAAAAGAGAGAGGAAGGTCCACTTTCCGTCAAGAAATTTCACGACAACAACTCTGTCACTTGAGATCTGTGCATTGGTGTCTGTGTGTTTGCGTGTGTGAACTACATGTGACAGAACTATTCGACTTAAGACAACAAAGAGTGTTAAATTACCATGCACTATTTAATAGCTTCATAATTAGCTCCTCTCATAGCTACTACTGGCTAAATGTTACATCAGTGAGTAACATGCGGCCAACAGGAAAACCTTCTGCCACTTTAGTCTGTGGATCACACCAAGCCATTGTCTACGAGCCCATTCTCTAGGTGACTGCCAGCGATCGCACACAGATCCCTATCAGCATCAGAGTCTTTACGCCTACACCACAGGAGTGAGACCCCAGAACAGGAACAAAGGGGAAAGAGAGAGAGGTGGGGGGGGGGGGACACAGAAATAGAGGGTGAGAGAAGGAGTGAGTGAGAGAGGGAGAGCGAAAGAGAGGGAGAGAGGAAGGGGAGAGAGAGAGGAGAGACAGAAAGAGGGTGAGAGAAGGAGTGAGTGAGAGAGAAAGAGAGAGAGAGAGAGAGAGAGAGAGAGAGAGAGAGAGAGAGAGAGAGAGAGAGAGAGAGAGAGAGAGAGAGAGAGAGAAAGAGAGAGAAACAGCACAGGAACGAGAGAGTGAAGGAGGTATAAAAAGCTGTGACCCATTTTCTCTTCGTGCTCAGTGTATGTATCTAGTTCACCCTTTACAGCTGAAGAGTGAAAGAGAAGATAGAGAGAGAGAGAGAGAGAGAGAGAGAGAGAGAGAGAGAGAGAGAGAGAGAGAGATGAGAGTGTGGCCGAGGGTACACTGCTGCTGAGACAGGTAAGGGCGAGTTGAGCCACTTTGGGCTCACTAAATCATGATAATGGTAAGAATTGCCAAGGTAAAGGTTTTACATTAGGAGGTGTCTGTAATAGCTGACCATATATCTATAATATGTATTTTATCTCAATGTATGCAGTAAAAATAAATCTTGAACTTGAATATGTGCCTTAAAGCCCTTATAATCATTTTTAACAAATATTTTTTCTGTAGACCTAATTGATTTAACTTTTCAAGCAATTGATTTTCACAATTGCATATCCCACCCATCTGGTACTCCTGGCAGGCTAAAAACCAACCACCTAAAGTACTCAAGGTCAGTGAGGTCAAGCATGTAGTTTGGCAGAAGGGATGATGGTAGTTGTAGGAAGCAGGGGATTACCACAAGGTGGTAAACCGCAGATCTAGAAAGTGTAGTTTTTTTGTTTCTTTGATGATTGTTTTACAGCCCGAATATAATGAAGCAACTTTCTTACAGATCAGAATAAAATATGAAGAGTAATACAAGAAATAGTAATAAAAAAAATGCAAATACATATTTTTCCTAGAGGTTAAAAATACTTAACAAAATGTGTTTCTCCCTTTTAGTCAGAAGGAGGGAAGCTCTCTCCGGGCGTGTCTCTTGCCCCGGGCAGATGGTGGCACGGCAGGACTGGCATCGCCCCGGCGACAGCCGTCCTCGACAGGGCGCAGCGCCACTCGTCCAGTGATATGTGAACTGTGACCCTTGTCTAAATGAGGGGCCTAGGCCCGGGGGATTTCAGGCCGTAAGCCCTCAGGCCACAGGGAGAGAAGACAGGAGTCCAAAATATAAACAAACACGCTGTCCAATCCAAGAATGATCGAGCTGACAGAGAAGGGAAAGCCTCTTGTTCTATCGATTAAGCTAGTCAACTTAAAGAAAACGAATGCACCGCAATCTTAACACTTACATAAATAAAGGTATTGAGCTAGAGTCCGCCTAACAATGAAAACTCATTCAATGCAATCATAACACTTACATAAACAAAGGCTTTAAGCTAGAGTCAGCCTAACAATGAAAACTCATTCACTGAAATCTTAACAATTACATAAATAAAGGTATTGAGCTAGAGTCCGCCTAACAATGAAAACTCATTCAATGTAATCTGAACACTTACATAAAAATGGTAACTCTGAAAAAGGTTTAGGACAATAAGAACGTATTGCTTAAAACATTACTATATTCGTTCGCGGTTTTCTCGAGATACATATAAGACACTATGTTACCTTAATATAACATTATCTTTGACTGAGGGTCAACAAAGGCCGTATATCAAACATCCCAAACCCATTCTGAAAATGGAATATTCCTCTTTTTTCATCAGAATATTAGTTTTAACAGTATACAGTAATACAGTCTGCTAAATCTGAGTGTTGGCATGTTTAGAAACTACAGAGAATAGATTACACTAAGTTCACCTCCTTAAAATGGGCTTTCACTACGAATAGGAAGGTATCAATATAAAGGACGTTCTGGTTGGCCGTAGATGGCCTTTCAGCCACTTTGATCGGGGTCTCTCAGAGGAGAACAGGTTAGTTGGTAGTAGTGTGTGTGTCTGTGTGTGTGTGTGTGTGTGTTTGTGTGCTTCCATGCATGCTGTGGTTCCCGCGTGTGTGTGTGTGCTTCCATGCGTGCTGTGGTTTGTGTGTGTGTGTGTGTGTTTGTCTGTGTGTGTGTGTGTGTGTGCGTATGCGTGTGCATGCCGTGTGTGTGTGTGTGCTGTGCTCTGTGTTCACTCTGCCGTGCTCTAGCGCTGTGAAGGTCAAATGAAGGACTTTGTCTCCACTGGGACCTCCATCTCCTCCCTGGCATGTTCTTCAGCCAGCCGCACCTTCCACCACTTATTCAAAGACCGTCACACACTCAAGCAAGCATCCGACATACACACGTATAGACACACACAACATGCACACACAGACTAATGCATGCCCGTGCATGCACACAACACTTACACTTACATGCACGCACACATACCGAAAAAAAACACACACAAACACACACATACAGAAACACACAAACCACTATAACTACAAGTCTTTGGCGGTTTAAAAGTCCCCTGGGAAAAGTGTTTCACGATATCGAGCAGCCCAAGCCACGATGCCGCAGTTTGTTGGAACCCGGCTTTGAGGTTGCCATGGAAACTGGTGCAAGCTGATAAGAGGGGCTGCTTTCATAACATATGTCAGACTTGACTGGGCTGTTCACACCGCGCATAGAAGATCCTATCATTCACCTTATTATACAGCCTCCGCTGAAACCCTCTCAGACATAACGTGTTACCAAGGCAGATTGCAACAACACAAAAGAAAAGAAAAGAGGAGTGATTCACAAAGACTGCGAAAAATGAAGTGTCAAACATCTTTTGTTAAAACAAAAGTATTGTTTGATTGTGTTGACAAAACATAGGGATACTAGGGATACGGTTTTTCTAATTAACATGACATTTTAAATGCCCAGAAACAACACCTACACAGCTGAAGGACATTCAAAGACAATGACTAATACTAAACAGAAAGTGAGGAAGAGACCACACTCTCCTGCTAAAATGACATACATTTCACGTACAGAATATCAAAGGTTCAAATCCCTCGGGGTCACTGAAGGTCACTCCATAAACGTAGTCCTGGCAGCGTGACACACAAGATACTGTATCTATGGAGTGACATTCTGTTTCCATGGAGACGCGACGTGTAACAGGGCTAACAAAGTTACTCCGTGACTTTTAAGTTTCGACTCGGGCGATGTCACCTCGTTAGCGGAGGAGGTGGGTCGCCGCTCGCGTACCACTAAACAAAATTATGATCGAGGTGGTCGACTGTTGAGTGACCGGCACGCGCAATGCCCTGACGTCAAACAACTGCTCAACGTTCGCACAACGCTTGTACTCTTTTGTCCCGTGTACTTCGAATAGGATCTGGTCACAACGTCACGGTATCTTCCACGAAACATGACATGGTCGGGAGTTTGAAATGATTGATGGTTGCCTGTCCTTGGACGTTTCCTGTGAGTGCTTGGAGGCGTGAGAAGGTAAGTGGGCTGCCCACACAATGCCATAGCTCTGCTGGGAAGATAGCTCGGAGGCAGGGATGAAGGGATGGATACACCGTGTGAAACGAAGGGAGGGATGGAGGGAAAGACGGATGAACGGCAGAGAGGGAGGAATGGAAGTCAGGGGTGGAGGGACAAAAGGTGAAATGGAGGATGGAGTAGATGGCTAGCTTGACGGAGAGAGAAAGATGTATGTGCCAAGGGAGACAAAGAGAGATGGGGGGGGGGGGGGGGGTGGTACAAAGAGATGGAGGGATGGACAGTAGGGGACGGGAGGGGACGGGTGGGTGGGTGGGGGATTGGAGCTGATCGCTCGCTGAATGCGTCATGTCAAAACATTAGTATGCAATTACTGCTGGTGCAGTCAGCCTTGCTCGCTGTGTAAGTGTGTGTGCGTGTGTGTGTGTGTGTGTGTGTGTGTGTGTGTGTGTGTGTGTGTGTATGTGTGTCAAGTTAATGCCGCAGCCTTCCCAATATGCGGAGTGAAGTCGGAGAGGCGCACTCCTTCATACGTCAATGGCAGCCTTTCTCCATCTGTGTGTCCTAACACACACACACACACACACACACACACACACACACACACACACACACACACACTGTTGTTGGGGGAACGAGCTCGCCACTCCAACTATTGATCTGAGAGGCACTTAAACGGCTTGAATAATATGAGTGGGATTCATAAACAGAGGAGCAGACTAATAAGTAGACTAATACGTAGACTTATAAGTAGACTAATACGTAGACTAATACGTAGACTTATAAGTAGACTAATACTTAGACTTATAAGTAGACTAATACGTAGACTAATAGGACTCTGAGAAGAGGCGGCACTTTCCAGATGTTCTTTAGTCACTGGAGATACAGAGGGATGTGGAATCACACACACACACACACACACACACACACACAAAAGGAATGGGGCCATGGAGAAAGTAAAGTAGAGGGAATGTGTCGGATGAAAACAAGAGGGTAAACAGGATGGAGGAGAATGAAAGATGAATAGCATTGTCCTGCTCTCCTCTTCAGCAGTCGTTTTTCGAGGCATATCGCTCACTGAGACACGTCTGCTCCTCTGTGGAGGCTGAAGTGGGCGGCGGGGGGTGGGGACGGGGGGGTTTAAGGGGGGGGGGGGGGCTCCTATCGGTGAGACATGATGAGCTGACCCCCCCCCCCTCCTTCTCTCTCTCTCTCCCTCTCACTCTCTCTCTTTGTGTCTTTCTCGTTTTCCCTCTCTCTACCCCTCCACCCCCCCTCTCTCTCTCTCTCTCTCTCTCTCTCTCTCTCTCTCTCTCTCTCTCTCTCTCTACCCCCCCCCCCCCCCCCCCCTCTCTGTCTCTCTCTCTCTCTACCCCTCCACCCCACCTCCTCCCGCCCCGCTCTCCCTCTCCGCCCGCCGCCGTGGTCCTTGGCAGGTCTGCGTTGCCATGGTAACGCTCGCATTGCCGCAGGCTGGCTGGAGCGGAGCACACTGGTTGGAAAAGAAGAGAAGAAGAGAGAGAAAACGAAAGAGGGAGAGCACTAGTTGAAAAAAGAGAGAAGAGGGACAGAGCAAACTGGTTGGAAAAAAAAAGGGGAGCGAGAAAACAAAAGAGAGCACAGGTTGAAATAGAATAGAGAGAGAGAGAGAGAGAGAGAGAGAGAGAGAGAGAGAGAGAGAGAGAGAGAGTGAGAGAGAGAGACAGGGAGAGAGAGAGAGAGAGAGAGAGGAAGGGAGAGAGAGGAAGGGAGAGAGGGAGAGAAAGTAAGCAAGCAAGAAAGAAAGAGAGAGCAGGGAGAACAGGGAGAAAGGGAAATGGGGAGAGATCACTGCAGAGAGAGAGAGAGAGAGAGAGAAGGGGGAATAGGAGGGATGAGTAGAGGGGAAGAGGGGATGGTGGTAGACGAGAATTGGTTCTCCAATTCATTACCCCTACAACCTCAAGCCCCCCCCCCCCCCCTTTGCTATTCCCCTCCATTCCCAAATCTGATCATTTGCATGTGGGCTGGGGTGTGAAAAGGGCCCATGGCTGCTCTGTAGTCCACACACGTTGGATCCAAACTTCAGACTGAATTCAATTATTCATTCTCCGTCCTCGGCAGGCAGCACGGTAGAGACCCCAGAGCCAGGCTTACTGCACAGCACATAAACACAGAAACACCCACACCCACACACACACCCCCACACACGGAGACAACCTGCAGAGGGCCTGGAGCTAATACCCCCCCCCCCCAGCGCATCGCGGACCCACAGAACTACAATGCATCATTGTGAACACAGGTGGCTCGGAGGTTCTCTTCGGATCCTGTTAGATTTCACATTGCTGGGGCTCACCTACAGGTGCGTTAGCTCGCGGTAAAAACAAACTGCCAGCTCATTGGCTGAGATCTGACCCCGTGACCTTCCCACTGCCGGGAGCTGGAGCAGCGGTGTTATGCGGGTAGCTGAACAGACTGAGGATAGGATGGAGGCGTCCATTTTGGGTCGATTTCCTCTTCAAGGGGTTCTTCTTTCATTGCATCCCACGTGTGTGTGTGTGTGTGTGTGTGTGTGTGTGTGTGTGTGTGTGTGTGTGTGTACTTAACACCTCAACTATACCCTAATGCATAGCGGTTATTACAGGCAGGGATCCACATTGCTTTAGCTGCAGAGCTACTGAATGTAATGGTGTGTATTATTCACCCCCCTCTGAATGGGATGTATAGATGTTGTGCAACAACACGGATCAACCAAATCCATGTCTTCATGCCAAGATGTACAACCCAAAATGAATTCACTCCCACACACAGAGATACACACACAAACACTGGCAAACACTATTGTGACACACACACATCCACACACATTCATGATTGTAGTAAAAACAAAAACAAAATACACAGACACATTGCACTAATGTGGGAGGATAGGTAGACATCTGGTATTAAATATTGTTGCACAGTGGAATAAAGTGGCAAACCATCCAGTTGTTGATCTTCAGACTGGATGGCTGTTAAATTAGCTGAATGTCTGGTGGACTGACTGACTGAAGGACTGATAGGCTGAATAGCTACAGTATCTATCTACTAGCTTACTGGTTGATTGGCTGGTTCCACTATCTGCCTCACTGCTTTATAGATCAATAATCAACCTTCTGTTGCCATGGAGATCAACTAACCCAGCCAATAAGAGCAGAGTAGTCCGAACAATATTTGGACAAAGCAAATCCTTGTTTTCATGTTTTTGAGAGAAAATACAATTTTAATAAATCCAAGGGCAATTATTGTACACCAAAGTTGAGACTCAATCGACATGGTTTACTTTCAACCAAGATAATTTAAAGATCGAAGAGTAGCTGCTTTTACAAATGTCAAGTTGTCTCTACATTGAACAAATCTGTAAAGTTGGGAGGTGAAAAACGTATTTCTTATTGTGTGATGGAAAATCGTCTGTGACTATGTGCGTAGAGAGGTGCTACAAACGTACCAGAGGTGGCTGTGCTCATTAGCAATCAGGACCATACTTCAGTGCAGAGCAGCGCAGGCAGGCAGAGACGAAGGAAGATTGCGAGAACAGGAAAACCTGCAACCAGCCATCCGGGTAGACAGCATGGGCTGTGAGCACCACCTACCTGTCAGACACTGGGACCGCATACACGGAAGCGGTATAATCTGTGTCGTGGCCTACGTTCAGTATTGCCCACAACTCATTTGGCTGCATTTCATGAAAAAATCAGATGACTGCGGGCGCTCTATATCCATCTATTTGGGACAGTTAACAAGCGTACATGTAATATTTGATCATGATTGGGAGATTGCAAACGTAACCATGCAGTCTTACAAGACAAGCACCTGCATACATTTCCTATTAAATGCATGCAGTGCAAACTAGGAAGCATACGACTTAGATAAATTATCTTGACTCTGCCTGTCTATAGTTTGAGTGTTTTTATTAAGTCACAAATGAAATGTGATTTGATGTAGTGGGAAGTTACTTTTGACATGACACATCAGTGACTATCCTCAACAAATAGAAAATTCTAACGTGTTTTTAAAAAAACAGGACATACTAGAATTGGTAGAGTAAACTAAGGTAAGTTAACAAGTTATTAATTGTCAAGATTTTATTTGTAGTTTTTCAAAACCTTTTATTTACTTTCTCAAACAATGTAATCTAGAACCAGTGTTCTTGAGCATCAGTCCAGCACAAATTCAATAAACAAAATATCTCAGGTATCTGGCTATTCTTCAGATATAACCGACACTCGATTGTTGTAAGATCCCTTTCGTCTGTAAAATAACAGAATCAGGAATACAGGGAACATGGCATTGCTCAACATTCAACACAATCTCACACTCGATCACAAAACAAATAAAAAATTAAAAGCAACAGCAACAGACTAGTCATCATTATGTTTGCTTTTCTTTTTGTTCTTCTTCTTTTTCCCAGAGTCCACCAGGTCTGTGCAGAAAACATCGATGGGCTCCTCTTTAACCTCCACCTCCTCTTTTACTTCTGTCATCATCCCATCCTCCTGTGCCTCACCCTTCTCTCTATCCTTCTTTTTCTTCTTTTTCTTCCTCTTCTCCCCTGTCAACGCTTCCTGGTTAGGAACCTCAAACGCAGGCTCCATTTTCACCATGACCACTGCCTCTTTCTCATCTTCCTCCATCCTTTTGTCCCGCTTCCTCTTTTTCTTCTTCTTCTTCCTCTCCTCCTTTAGGCGTTGTGTGATCGTCGGAGGGAGGAGAGGAGGGAGTGTCGCGGACGAGGCTGTCCACATGGTGCCGTCGAGTGTCCCCGCTACCGCAGCGAGTGGATCGGGTTCTTCCTCACAGTCACCAAGTGATTCGCTATCCTCCAGGGTGCTCACAGTCGGGGTCTTACTGCCAAAGGGCTGGAAGCGTAGTTTCAACCCGAGGGGGATGCAGGGTGCTGGGGCAGCCGGGATGGCTTGAGGGGCCTGGTTGGAGCTGCAGTCTCCGTAGCTTTCGCACACGTTAAGTAGGCCACGGAAAGCGGGCGCGCACGCCACCTTGTTGGCCGATTTGCTGTCGCTGGTGAGGAGGTGGAGCGCCGAGACACCATGGGCGGAGGCTAGAACGCTGTAGATCTGGTGGCATCCGCCTTCGTCTTCTCCCACTGTGCTACTCGCCTTTATAGTCTGAAGGCCAGAGATAGGGACCTTGACATTATTGAAACTAGAGAGAGAGAGAGAGAGAGAGAGAGAGGGGGGGGGGGGAGAGAGATTAAGTAGGAGAATGGTCAGTAGGGATACACAGCGGTGAGAACAGATAATTTTCAAAAAGCCTAACCTCAATCCAGCAAAGAAATACAGAATTATCTCAATCTTTTCACAATAAATATCAAACGGAAAGACACACCGACAAAATTGACGGACAGTCGTTGCCTACCATTTGGGGTTGAAGCTGGCAGGGGCCTTGATTAGCCAGAGTTCTGTATTGTCAACCATTAAGTTGGCTTTCAAGGTGCTGCTACAGGGCTGGTGTCGGAAGGTCACAAAATCAGCCGGACACTGATACCTGGTACTTTTCTTAGTGGCTAGAAGAGTCAAACAGAAATGGTAAACATTATTGTCTCTGTCAATAGGGTTTATCAGATTAGCATAATACCAATAGATGTATGACTGTGTAGAGAAAGCAGATTGACATGTCTAAATACAAGGGACTGTGAAAAAAGACAGTGGATCAGGCTGAGTATGTAGCATTATCTGAAGGTAAAGTAATTACCGGTAACATTTATACGAAAGGGCTATTTACGTTAGCTACGCTGGTGAACTCAATTACTTCAGTGTAGGCTAACTAACTGTTTGTAGCCCAACTTGACTTTACCTTGCTTGCTCTGTTTAGCAGGAGTGGATCCCGGACTTGAACTATCGTTTCCTTCATCTTCACTCGATGAAGACGCTGCATCTGCAGGCATTTCTTTGCCTTTGGATGTGTAAACTAAGCTTTGTTTATTGAGTGCAGCTATTCACTTTTCAATGTGCGTTATCATAGACAACTCATGGTTGCAAGAACAACGCGTGTGTACGGAGAGAAAAATCCCCTTTGACCTATGATCTCTTCCATTTCAGCGTCAGTTGTAGTTCAGAGTGGAGACGGGTTGCATTAGATTG
Organism: Aplochiton taeniatus; assembly: GCA_017639675.1. Taxonomy (NCBI): domain Eukaryota; kingdom Metazoa; phylum Chordata; class Actinopteri; order Galaxiiformes; family Galaxiidae; genus Aplochiton; species Aplochiton taeniatus. The sequence goes on from CM030182.1 coordinate 15,216,944, forward strand.
GTCTTAGTGGAGACCAGTGAAAAACACCAACCCCCAGCGCTGACTGCGCATGTTGTATAACGTTCGCTGCCAGAGGAAACAGTTGAAGGGACCGAAGTGGGTCAACTCACAAACTTCCGAACCGACAATCAACATCAAAACATTGTATCGTATTTTATTTGTACGCTTACATTTTCATTCAGCGAGCTATGCATTCATTGTTAAGATTGTTTTAAGTAATTATTTACGATAACGATACGTCACGGTGAGACTACAGTATCAACTAGCTAGGTAACGTTAGCTTGAACTAGCTAACCTGCTAACGTTAGCTGGCTAACCTTTGCCCGCTAGCTAACGTTAACCTAGCTAACGCTTGCTAGTTAGTAAGCACACCCGTTAAACCTAACGCTTTATAGATAACTACGTACCCAGGTAGACGACACGAAAACTGCAAGAATAACATTTCCAAGCCAGTACCCTAACAATGTCCACCACTTCCTCTCAATCGTCTTCAAGGCGACAGTGGTGCTACCTGTGCGACTTGCCAAAGATGCCGTGGGCTGTTATTTGGGACTTCAGCGAGGTTGTCTGCCGGGGCTGCGTGAACTACGAGGGTGCCAACCAAATAGAGTTCCTCATAACATCCACCAGGCAATCAAAAAGGTCGCACGGTATGCAGGACGGCAGGTCCCCCGGTCCCCAGCCTACGAAACACGGCACAGGTGGTGTTAGAGGGGAGACATCCTCGGACAGCGGCAGGCCGCATTCAGAACGCTTTGACAGTGGAGGAAGAGGCGAGTACGCTACGCCTTCTGCACCAGCGGTTCGTCTACCATCCAATGGTCACCGTGATGGAAGTTCGCACGAGGCCAACCGTCAGAGCCCCAGCAGCGGAAGTCGCAGACCCATGCTTGGTGCCGCTATCCAGCCTAGTTTAGTGACGCAAGGTATTGCCGGTATCCCACATGGGCTGTTGGCGGGGGCTGGTCTAAATGCCAGGAACGCACCCATGGCAAGTCCACTCATCTTCCCTGCCTCTGTCTTGGCTGAGATGAGCCGGAGACAGTTTGGCATCGGGGTGGGGATGGCCCCCTTCATCAGCCCTGAACTTGAGCGCGAGCTGAGCCTGTCAAAGAACCAGCCCCAGCAGCCTCACCCACAGGCCTCTTCAACCGGGGCCGAGACAGCAGGCCAGTCCTCTAGTAGAGACCATCCTCCTACCAGTAGCAGTCGCGGCAAGAGCCGAAGCTCAGTCTCCTCCTCTTCCTCGGCTGGGGGTGGAGGTGTGAGCCAGACTAGTGCCAGCCCAAAGCCAGCTTCTTCCCCAGCAAGACAACCCAGACCGCCAGCCTCAAGACCAGCGGGAGAGCCCCTGACATCCGGCTCCCCAGCAGGGTGGGCCAACAGTGCTGCAGCTCTGCCCCAAACGGGAGCCTCTGAGCTGGGGTTGGCTCCCAGTGACACCCCGTCCACTGGAGCTCCTCTCCTGTGCACTCTTTGTCATCAGAGGCTGGAAGACACACACTTTGTTCAGTGCCCCTCCATGCAGGGTCACAGGTCGGTCTATATTTTTTCTGTCTTTTTAACTTCTGAAGGGTTTTAATAATACTACTCTCCACAGATTGTACTTGGTGCTGTGGCTTCAAATGCCGATATTGAAAAATGCACCAAACTGTTTGTTAAACGATACTGCTCTGAAATGTTTGGTTCATGCTCTTTAAAAGGTCCCAGCCCCTTACACACACACACACACACACACACACACACACACTGGCTCGTCTAGTAGCTGAGTAGCCCACTGTCTTCTGAGTACTGACGCTATTCATTGGGACGCATCAACCAAGAATGCATGCCTATTTTTGTTTGTGTCAAGATCGATAATACTTAACACTGATTTTGAAATGTGGCAAGTTTGACAAAAATTGCATGATATTATACTGGGATTGTGAAAAATAATAATGGTTTGGGATTATATTGAGTTAAAACTGTATGTTAAAAATGTACCAGCTATTCAATGATTCTAATCTTTTGTGCATTGTCCTCCCCACAAATCTATACATTTTAGTGTTCCATCACCATGGATTCTCCGGCCTCATTTTCCGCTCTCTCCTTCCGTATCTAGGTTCTGCTTCCCGTGCACCAGGGCTTACATCCAGAGCCAGGTCCAGAGGGGCGCCGGGGAGGTGTACTGCCCCAGCGGAGAGCGCTGTCCCCTGGACGGCTCCTCCAGCAGCCCCCCCTGGGCCTTCATGCATGAAGAGATCTCCACCATCCTGGCCACTGGAGCCGGGGCCGGCGGGGGAGCTGGAGCTGGAGACGGAGCCGGGGAGAGGGATAGAGATCGGGGCGGAGGAGGAGGAGGAGGAGGAGGAGGCTCGGGCGCGGTGGAGGTGAAGAAAGAGAGAGAGACATGAGGACAATCAGCTCCACCAGGTAAACCGACTTCTGTCCACGTTGCCTATTTAGTGAGCATGTAATGATTACGGCAGAAATATATTGAAGGAGATTTAATGAAAGCATTTGGTGTGTTTCTGGTGTTTCCCTGCGCAGTCTTGGCAGAGGTGCTACTTGAGAACACATACAGCCAAACCCTGAACTACAGACCCCCTGCAGTCTACAAACGACCACTGCAGTCAATAAGCCCCACTGCAGCCTACAGACCCCATGCAGACTACAACGCCCACTACAGCCCTACTGTAGCCTCTAAGGACCCAATGCAGTCTGCATCCGCTACTGCGGTCTACTGCCCCACTGCAGATTACAACTCCCACTGCAGTCTGCAGACCCCATGTAGACTACAACGCCCACTACAGCCTACATCCCTACTGTAGCTTACAGACTCCCAGCAGTCTACAGACACTCTGCAGTCTACAACACCCACTGCAGACTAAAGACCCATTGACGCTCAAAGTTGTTCTACAGCCAACAACGCCCACTGTAGCCCCCAGCATGACGAGAAACCTGGACACCGGCGCCATCAAGGCCTCCCCTCACCGCTTCTTTTGCAGAGACTGATAACTTATGCATAAGGTTCAGGTTCTGACTCCTCCTTCTGAAGATTCTGACTCCTACTCCAGGTTCTGACCCCTCCTTCTGAAGATTCTGACTCCACCTTCTGAAGAATCTGACGACTCCTGCAGGTTCTGACTCCTCCTCCAGGTTCTGACTCCTCCTGAACATTCTGACTCCTCCTCCAGGTTCTGACTCCTCCCTCTGAACATTCTGACTCCTCCTCCAGGTTCTGACTCCTCCCTCTGAACATTCTGACTCCTCTTCCAGGTTCTGACTCCTCCTTCTGAAGATTCTGACTCCTCCAGGTTTTGACTCCTGCTTCTGAACATTCTGACTCCTCCTTCTGAAGATTCTGACTCCTCCAGGTTTTGACTCCTGCTTCTGAACATTTTGACTCCTCTAGGTTCTGACTCCTCCTGCAGGTTCTGACCCCTATCTCTTTCTAGAAACATACCTACAGTATCATTTGTCATGTTGAACTGACTTTCCATAGTTTGTTTAGAAACGACTTAATATTGATAGCCCAATAAAATAAGATATTCTTAAGAGATCCACACACCACACAATTTATTGGGTTTAAAAGCCAGACTATTGTCTCAGCATCCCGTGGTTTTCCTCAGGGATTTTGGTCAGAACATTTCAATGCAGACAGACGGATAACAAGCAACAAGTCACAGGGGACAGAAGTTGACTGAAAAACTGAATAGATGATTCCGTTGGTGGTATTAGTTTGTTTTTCGTTTAGCTTTGCTTTAGACTTTTGGTGACGTATAGAGTGTGATTTAGAAAGCAGCCGATGATGTAGGCCTGCTGCATCAACCCACACACACACACACACACACACACAATGTCAGTGCGGAGGCTTCTCGAACGTTGCTTTAGTGTACGCTTCATCCAGAATGTATGAAATGCATAGGCCCAGAATGGCCTGTGTTCTTGGCCTATATTTTATACTGTAAATACAAAATACAGTATATCAATAGTAAGCATGTGCAATATAGGCTATAGTTGTCAATGTTTTTATACAATTGAATACTGCTGTATATGCTATACATAGAAAACCCAAGGTTATTTCACACCTTTGTTAAAAGTCAAATTAATGGGAATGCCCTATATTTATGATATTAAAAGGCACACTTTTCCGGTATATGGTATTTGTAATGACAGAATATCAGTTTCTTAAAAACAAAGTTTGCTAGTTTTTTTGGTTAAATATATGAACAACTGGCTCTTTTGTCAATGATGCACAATCCACTGTGCTTTGGGGTGGCCTATATCTACTAGAAAATTAAACATTTTCTCCCGAATTCCCCTCAACAATTTTTTTTTTGTCATTTTGATATCTATTAATCTTTTTTATTATCTAACTATGGTTGTTCCCAGCCAATGAAAATAAATGTGGCCCAAAGGGTTGGAAATGTTAGTTATTTTTTATTTTTTACCCAAATGAATACATCAAATAGAATCCACAGACCTTTAGTTTTTTATTTTTACTCGGGACTAGCACTGACTTTCTGACGACACTCAATGAAACACTAATAATGTACATTGTCCTACTAAAACTGTCAAGTTACATTTTGGTGGACTGAATTTCTGGACGTATTCTATATTCCTACCAATAACCAATATTTAACAGTTTCAATATCAGGCCCATTTTGCCTTTGAGGGCTAATTTGCCTTGAACTGTTTGAAGTTGACAAATTTGGTCTCCACGAGCAGACTCTTAACCCAACAAGACCGTAGCCTTCTGCAGAGTAATGACGGTTTAAAGTCCTTCCACACGGACCGTTAGCATATAGCCATTTAAACATGCACTGACTTGTTGATGGATATTCCCCCTCCCAAGTGCCTTAATAAAGTTTACTTTGGTCAACAACAAAAAAAATTCTTTGAAACCCTCAGGATAAAAAAAAAGGTGAGGTGTTGTTTTTATCTGGTGTCTGCAGATTTGTGCTAGCCTGTTTAGCTTTGTGGTCTCATTAGAGGTTCGTGTTTCTTTCAGTTTTTAGTCGGCTAGCCTGTTGCTTCTATTAAACACTTTTTTCTGTGTTTGTGCTTTGGGGAAAACCTTTGTTTTTACCCGGTCCTCAGTTTTCACTTGTCACTTTAGATTCGCAAATTTTTTTTTTTCTTCTAAATTGTATTTCCGTTTTTTTTGTGTATTAAAATCATGTGGAATTGGAAAGTATAATAAAATAAGATGGAAAATCATTTAGGCTCTATTTGAGTATTCGATAGAGGCCCACCACTGCTTCCATCGCCTGCCTTCGCGTATTTTGACCACAAGGCGGCACACTTAACCCGACCAGTTTTTATCTGTTTTCTTCATTGACTATATGGGTTCTCAAGTCAGCTTATCTTGTTAACGACGTTCGCAGACTAGTCTCTACGCTTTAGAAGGCTATTTTGCATTAACAAATACAAAATAGTAATTACGAAGCTATAACCTTGGCCTTAATTTCCACTCGAGACAAACTAAACATTTAGCATTTTTTATGAGTCACCACACATTTGAACGCGGGGACGCGCAAACCATGTAGGTGCAATAAGGTATAGTTCCATTTATTATTTCTGGGGCAAATAAAAGTGCCTCTCATGTCAACGAAAAAGTAGTCCTAAGCACTACGCCCCCCCCCCCCCCATGAGGGACAGTCTTCCCAAACCTTGAACGTGCGGTAATCTGTCGTTTCCTCTGTTATAGCGTCATCTCATTAGAACTATTGTTAGCCAATTATAGAGGTGTTAATGAACGTTGCGAGGCGCATTGGCATTAGAAGTGGCAAACAGCGGGAGGATGTAGCGATGTGTGTTGTACGTAGCCTACATTGGGAAACATAGCATTGGCTAGATTAATGTGGGAATGGGCATCTGTCTGCAGACCAAATGAGCAAACTGGGGATCTCACTGTAAGCCTATACTATAGTCGATAAATAGGCTTCCTATGGTAGCCTATATGGTGTGGTCCTTCTCAATTATGTAGGCCCGTGTAGGCCTTGCTTTTATCTGACGCAGATGCTCAAACCTCTATGGGAAAAGAATGGGACCTGCACATGCAAGGCACATATATTACATTTCCTAAGCATTTGAAGGTGCTTTACATAAGACAAGCAGGCACAAAAAAGGCAACAATAAAATAATAGCCGGAATAAAACACAATAATATTAAATTAGTGAAGAGAAAATAAAATTGTCAAATCAAATTACAAGATTAGAGTTGTAAGCACACGTCTAAAGGTTATTTTCAGTTCCTTTTTAAGCAGTTTTTAGAGTGGTTTTGGATCATCGAAGTCTTAATTGCTATTATTACTAAAGGCAGATGGTAAGGCCATTGCATGTGTTAATTAATTTGACAGCCTTTTGCAAACAGGTGATAATCGGTGGGTTGTTGCCTTCTGTGAATGAGACATTTGATTGGCAACACTTCACGGTCTTTTAACACAACTCGAAGGGGGCAGTGCAAAACTAGTAACTATTGTTTACATATTTTTTTAAATATATTTTGCGAATAATAGCTTTAATACATGAAATAGGCCTACGTGATGTCTCGGCAATCATTCCATGTTTTTGTTTTCCTAGACCATTTTATCAACGAGCGGTTTCTCTGTCTCTTTTCCCAACGACAATTCCGCCGACCACCTGCATGCGCATCAATTACATCCCCATTGACTGTCAATTACGAAGCGCATTGAGATGCAGTGGCCTCTGTCTGCGGCCCTCACACACTGATGTGTATTCCAAACCCAGAAGTCAGCCGCTGAAGGCGCATTACACATTGGATTCGATTATTTATTGTCTATTATTGGTTTGGTTCCATACAGCTTCATCTACATTATTGATTCATTCAACTCTGCAATCTTAGCAATCTGCAATCTGTAGGCTGTAACATGCAGCTGTTTGCGGATTTATTTATTGGAACACATACAATATTGCATAAACCTACAAAACAAAGAATCTCCAGATTATATATAGTATTTTATCAGGTATTTTTAACGAAATTTTGAATTTTAAAGGATTGGTGGAAAATCTGGCTTTGTGATAATTTCCCCGGCTGTCATCGAAAGCTACATGAGATAGGCTATTCACATATCAGTTCCATAGAAGATGGGATATAGCCAGTGGAATTAACAACTCGAACCCATGGCATTACTTGGTCGTCCACATTGCACTGCCTCTGTCAGAGGCCGTATCAAGGAAGGGTTATCGTGTGCGCAGGGGTCCAAGTGAATTCTCACATTGGTGTAAATAATAATAATAATAATTCGTTTTATTTAGATAGCGCTTTTCTGAAACCCAAAGACACTTCACCATCATAAACAGACAAGACCACAGAAAATAACACAGAAAGATGGAGAATAACATCCGTTGAAACTAAGTTAGGGAGAAACAAAATTCTAAAACAAAAACTACAGAATATCGTATAGTTGGAGAATTGAGTAGGTTATTAATCACAGAGTTAATTAAGCATAGGCTAGAGTGAAATATATATATTTTAAGGCGGGATTGGAAGATTGATAGAGTTAGCAATGCGAATTAGAGGAAGGGGAGAGTTCCTTGGGTGCTGCACTAGACAATGCAAGATCACCAAAGTTCTTAAGTTTGGAATTGGTGTTCACTGGTCCTTATCAGAGACCCCCACGTTGATGGGTTTAATTTTTTACGAGTTCATAGTGTTTGCCCTGAGCACATTATCAACAGGCTAAAGAACGGAAGGCAAAAAGAATTCGTTAGAAATATATTAGGCATTATCTATGACCGGAAGTCGAAATAATGTAATAACACGGAGTATAATAGCTCAGAATCCAAGCCAAATGTTTAATTGGCTCCACGGAAGTTCATACTGTCGTTTAAAGCAATCATATAAATCAAACGTTTCATCGCTTTTATTTATTTCACTGGCACACTCGTTGTGAATGTCAATAGAGAATGCAAGTATAGGACAAAAAGCCAGTAGCAAAGTCCAGACCCGCAGCTGGCCTCATGTCCCAGGCCAATATACAGCACGCCAGGGGGCAAGAGAGATCTTTTAGAGGTCTCTTCCTGAGTCCCACAACGGTATTCAAATTGGCTAGTGGGCGGGACCTCACCTGTGCTTTTAAAGGCCGAACGGCAAAGTTTTTTTTATACTTTAGCCTATGCCCGTTAGCTCACTGACAGACACATTGGCTGCGCGAGTCCGGGCCACGACTTGACTGCAGAAGAACTGTAAGGATATAACACGCGAGACATTCACAGTCAAACATCTGTTTAGTGCAATCAACAGGTTAAAGGTGTGACTGTTGATTACGAAACAATGGATGATTAATACATCGAACAAGTAATATTGACTTTACACACCAAGGATCTCATCACATGAGGAACATTTGTTTGTGTTTTTTTAACTTCTTTTAGTTTGTTGTTTTTTGCTCTTTGTTTTGCAATAATCCATTTTCGATTGGGATTTTTTAAAGTTCGATCTCCAACGTTTCCAACTCGTCAAGGACTTCGTTGTTTTTTTTTTTTCTACATTTAGTCAAAGACACTATTTTTCCTCTAGAACGTCTCGACGGGGATGTTGAGCTCCGGAAAGATGGAATCCCATGATTTACCGGAGTGGAATGCTTTCTACAGCGAGGCCAGTGAGGTAAAAACGCATTTTTCATATGAACAACAAATTATGATAATGTCCTATACTTTGACCTTTATGGCCTATAGATGTTTCATGATTCTAAACATGTGTTAAAGTGAGTTGTTTAATTAGACTATAGATTTAAATATAAGAAGACCGTTATAAGCAGCTTTAATTGTTCTAATTAAAATAGAATTATTTTTATGCATTTACTATGATATTATATTTGTTAGCATCTCTTTAAACTATTTACCTACATCAGAATTTAGTTATTATATAATGGTCTATAATCGATTTAGTACCGAGGTTCCTTATAGCCTCAAATCGTTTTCAAGTATGCTTTGTGGCACCGTTTTATATAACCATGAATTTTGCTGTATTCATTTAGAAGTACATGTGCAAAAGAATGCGCTAGTTAAAATAAATATTTATCCCTGCTTGTAAACTTAAATGTTGTTAATGTGTAATGATTTTTCACACCATGAATTGTGTAGGGTCTGGCTGGGTAATTAGATCAGACTTAATTCCATCAACAATGTTCGCACTTCTGCAGACCGCCATGATTAAATTAAGGAATATAAAGTAAAACCACAGCGTTTAATCATTCATATAAGCAACATTAGATAGCACATACAAAAAACGAAACAAAAATTTTACGAAATGCTTCAGAAATATCCAACTTTTAGAGCTTTATTTTATCATAAGAATATATTTATATAATCTCCAGCGTTTTATGAAATTTTGTTTCTTTGCATGAAAGAAAATTATTGTCAATAGATCCCAGAGGAAAAGTCACCCATGACGCGCGTTTTACGCATTTTCAGGTTAACAGCACGATGTGAAATCCATGTCCTGGTCGCTTGCACCAAGGGCTTCATTGTCCATTCATGATAACGCCCATTTTGTCAAGAAAGATTTAGATAAAGTTTTGAAACCTCTGGACTTAACAATCCATCAAAATAATCCACCTCTTTCAAATATGATTATTTACATCATCTATTTTGGGTTTATGAAAATATACAAATAAAGTTTTTCTCTACTGGCATATGTTACATTTACCTTTATACTGAATTCATTTAAAGGGAAAACGCATTTTTCTTTACAATTTGTTTATATTGTTGCTGTGTTTTCTTCCTCTAGATGTACTCCTCTTCCAGCATGACCACAGGCCTGGGCTCGATGGGCCCAATTGGGGGCATCAACAGCTACATCAACCTGAACCCGGCGGCCTCCTCCGCTGCCATGAACATGGCCTACCCGGGCTCCGGCTTGGGTGGGTCCCCTCTCGCCTCCATGGGCTCAGGCCCCAACCACATGTCCCTATCCCCTGTGGCCTCCTCCCTCAACCCAGGCTCTCTCACCCAGCTGGGTTCCCCAGCCCCAGGCTCTCTGGGCTCGCTGTCCCACTACCAGAACATGGGCCAGCAGATGGGCCAGCTGGGCTACCCGTCTCCTACCTCCCTCAGCCGGGCCGGGGGCGGGGGCGGAGTGGGCGGCGCCGGGGGACCCAAAGAGGTGCCGAAGCCTTACCGCCGCTCGCTGACCCACGCCAAGCCGCCGTACTCTTACATCTCGCTCATCACCATGGCGATCCAGCAGAGCGGGAGCAAGATGCTGACGCTGAACGAGATCTACCAGTGGATCATGGACCTTTTCCCCTACTACCGGGAGAACCAGCAACGCTGGCAGAACTCCATCCGGCACTCGCTCTCCTTCAACGACTGCTTCGTCAAGGTCGCCCGCTCGCCGGACAAGCCCGGCAAAGGCTCCTACTGGGCCCTGCACCCGAACTCGGGCAACATGTTCGAGAACGGCTGCTACCTGCGGCGCCAGAAGCGCTTCAAGATCGAGGAGAAGGCGGCGGCGAAGAAGGCCGCCAAGAACCAGGACGGCTCGGGGAAGGGTAGCCGCGGCGGCGACAGCCTGCTGGAGGAGCACAGCCCGACAGGCGGGTCGGAGGGCGCCGACTCTGCCCACTCTGACAACTCGCACCCGGGCGGTTCCTCCTCGGACGACCAGCAGCAGCAGCACCTCCAGAGGCGCTCCATGGGCCCGCTGGACTGCCCTCCCCCGGCGCCCCCCTCCTCCCACCTCCACAGCCCGCTCCCCCCGTCCTCCTCCTCCTCGTCCTCCATGTCCCTGGGCTCCTCCGCTCCCTCCAACCCGCTGCTCCACCCCCAGTCTCTGGGGGGCGCCGGCGCGGCCCACCACCACCTGCCCGCCTCCATGCAGCAGCACATGGATCTCCACGGCGACGCGCTCAAGTCCCTGGACCCCCAGTACAACTTCAACCACCCGTTCTCCATCACCAACCTCATGTCCAATGAGCAGAAGATGGACCTGAAGAGCTACCAGGAGCAGGTGATGGCGTACGGCGGCTACGCTAGCGGCGCGTCCGTGGGGGCCAAGCAGATCTACGACAGCCAGGGGCCCTCGGCCATGGACTCCGGGGCCTACTACCAGACGCTGTACAGCCGCTCCGTGCTCAACGCCTCCTAACGTGGAGAGAGAGAGCAGCAGCCTTGTTCTATTGGGGAAAGCAGAGGAAACCCAAAATGGAGGTTGTGGAGCGTCCTATCTCTGTCCCAACAGTCTTTGTGTGTGTGTGTGTGTGTGCTCTGTCTCTCTCGTTCCTCTCTCTCTCTGTCTCTCTCTCTCTCTCTCTCTCTCTCTCTCTCTCTCTCTGTGTCTCTGTGTCTATCGCTGTCGCTCTCTCTCTCTCTCTCTCTCTCTCTCTCTCTCTCTCTCTCTCTCTCTCTCTCTCTCTCTCTCTCTCTCTCTCTCTCTCTCTCTCTCTCTCTCTCTCTCTCTCTCTCTCTCTCTGTCTCTCTGTCTCTCTCTCTGTGCCCTTGTGTGTGTGCGTGGCTCGTCCTCCCCATGTTTCTCTTCCTGGCTCTGGGCTAGACCAAACCGACATCCCTGCGTGGTGCGGCCTTGAGCCTAAACCAGCTAAAATGGCGGCTGTGTTTGAAGGGCCAAAGACCATTCGTTTCGACAGGGCTAAGAGGACGATGACACAGGGATCCTGAACACTTACACACAAACTGACCTTTTGTGTGAAACACTATGGTGTCATAATAGACCTCAAAGCTGGATATCATCAATTCTTTAACTGATAATGAAGGAACAACCATGCTTCTGAAGATCATTAAATTATGAATAGTAAGTCTGCATACAAGTCACATTCCTTCTTCTCGCCAAATGTTGCTTTATATTCCTATTTTTCTTAGACTTTTCAAAAGAAAAAAAAATGCATATTGTTGGAACAGATTTGCATGACAAAAAAAGAGATGGGATGTAAAAATTGTAAATAGATGGTAATACAGGGGGAACGGAGATGTGGATTTATTTATGAAGGGGATACATTTTAATATATCTTGTACAGTGTTGTTTTGACCAGTTACAGACCAAATGTGATGATGAGTGATGGGAAGCTAGACAAGGTTCAGACCTGAGGAAGAATAAACATTTTGAATATATTTCAAAATGTTTACAAAAAAGAGTTTGGGAGCTAGAATAGTCTCGTACAATATTCAGGTGCCTAACACGTCATTTAAAGTGCCTTTTAAACGGATTACATATTTGAAAAGATTGCAGCTGTAGTTTTTTTTTAACCCAGGTTTGGTTGAGGTTACTGCTCAAAGCAGTTGTTACTGCAAAAAGCTACAGGGAATATTGTGCTTATTTTGTGTTACAACCTGTATATGCTTCAATCTTATTTTTGATATTCTGTTTTTATCTTTCTAAAAAAAAAAAAAAGTCTGTCCTCAAATATAGCTACCATGGTTTGTTTTACAAAATGGTGGATGATTGCCCCTATTTATATGAAGTAAAGCCATTTCTCTCAAATAGGGATCCATTTTGAAGAAGGGAAATTCAATAAAGAAGTACAGAAAGTAACTGTGGTAAATTGTGTGTCAGGTTTTCCCTCATTGTATTTGATAGTACCTATACCAAAGGCTCAGCTCTTTCAGAAACTGTGTCACAGTACAGATTGAAAACAAAGTGCCAGAGTGTTATATTACGCAACGGTAGATAGCAGGCTATGTCTGAGAGAGAGAGAGAGAGAGAGAGAGAGAGAGAGAGAGAGAGAGAGAGAGAGAGAGAGAGAGAGAGAGAGAGTCATGGCAGTTACTAAGATAGGAGAGCAATGGAGAGCGGCGCTGGAAGAGCATTTCCATACAGTACTTTGCACTGCAGTCGGTTACCAAACGCAGGCAGGACTTGCTCAGATAGTGTGTGTTACAACAATGCTTAGACATGAACCCTCCTGTCGTAGCTAACAGAAATAGTGCAACAAAGTCAAAGTGACTTCACCTTTTGACGTCACAGAGACTGACTAACTTCGAAGTGCCTTAAAAAAAAAATAAAGGATATTTTGTTAGCTCAAGGAACCAAATATTTAAACTGACAATCTTTAACAAAAGGGTACAACAGAAGTTAAACGTACTCATTTCAGGTCAGAAATGCTGTTCTTTTTTTTGTCTTTTGTACTCTATAGTTTCACCAAAAAGACATGTTTATTTAAACTATGTTGCTTTTCAGAAGTGGAAAAGTGTGTTAATATAATATATTGTATATTGTAAGGCTGTTGTATTTGTTCATGTTGTTGGTTTGAATGTTGTGATTGAATTGATTGCTCTTTTTTTTTCTTATTAAAAAACAAAAATATGGGGAAAATATGTCTCGTCATCCCTACCACGTTTGTATAAAAAAAACAGATGTGTTTGGATCAGGAAAACAGGCAGACAAGGACAGCCAGTGATATTTCAGGAACACTGACCTTTGCAATCTTCAATCAGAGATCTGACGTCTATTTCTCACAAGCAAAAACTGTCACATCACCATACAGAAATGTTACTCAATTCACCAATGAATCAATCCTGTCAAATTAACTCTTCATTTGCACCACAACTCTGGCAAACTGGAAACCTCCCATATTGGAGTGGTGTCTTTCCCTGGGGTTGAGCCCTACCGAGGCCCTCGTAGGTTGGGTGCCGGGGCGGTCTATCATGGGTCTGTCAGTCAGCGGATAGTGGAGCCTTGTTGAAACAGCTTCCTGACCAAATGACTGTGGTGTGTGACATGTAGGACTGTCAGACTAAACAGAGCCGGCTCTCACTGCATGGTCTCCCTGCCTCACACCCAGACAGTGAGCCCCCCCCCCCCCCCCCCCCCCCCCCCCCCCCCGACCCGACCCCCCCCCCACCCGAGCTCTATCAAGAACCTGCATAGAGCTGGATGGGGAGCTTGGAGAGAGCTACAGCTACTACATACACCCTTTGCTAAGCTACCATAGGATATGCGTCATGGGAGCAGTGAATTTTACAGCTTCAAAATGTAGAAATTAAACTGAACTGTGGGCATACCCTGAATAGGGTGTGATTTATATAGCATTTATGATCCCACATTCATACCCATATCTGTTTCAAGTTAGCTGGTTGTCTAAGAAATGTTAAGATGTCACTTACATTTCTTACAATTTGTTATTTATTTATTTATTTATTTATACAGGGTAACCAACTGCGACTAGGTCTCTTTTCCAGTAGTACCCTGTTAAAGGCAGAAAAATAAATTAAAACAACCAAACAATCATGAATAAAATCAAATTTATTAAAACTAAAAAATAAAATATATATATACAATCAATGAAACACAGTTTTGCTACTCTGCTGCATTTCTCACCATCAAAATTGTTGAGTTAGCTTATTGATCCAGACCAGCCCTGAACAACGACCCTCTCTGCTCTCTTGTCCTCTTGCCCCCTGTTTGTGTGTGAGAGTGTGTGTGTGTGTCTGTGTGTGTGTGTGTGTGTGTGTGTGTGTGTGTGTGTGTGTGTGTGTGTGTGTGTGTGTGTGTGTGAGTGTGTGTTCCCCTGGTCTCTCTCTCTCTGGTTCCTCGGACTCTTGCTCAACCCTGTGTTGAGAGAGTTGTCACGTAGGGGTGAGAACCCTTTTCTTTTCAGTCACGCCGCTCTGAGAGAGCTTTAGAGGCTGACCGGAGACCTCTGACACACACACACACACACACAGACACACACACACACACACACACACACACACACACACACACACACACACACACACACACACGCACTTGAACAGAAGGCATATGCAGCCTTTAAAGGATTATGGAAAAAGTCACTCTGGCCCACATGTTTTTTCTAGTGGGAATATAAGGCAGTTTGTCACCTTGCACACACAATAGTCCCTTTAGAACAGTTGGCTTGATAAGATAGAGGTTAGCGCTGGGCTGATATGGTTTCCAAAGCTACGCACACTCACTCATACACACACACACACACACACACACACACACACACACAAAGACTTCTTTGCACGATTGTGCTCTGCACGTTTAAAGCTGCAGACACATAAACACCATCAGACACATGCCTTAAATTATCAGGATCACTCTCTCTTAACACACACACACACACACACACACACACACACAAACACACAATCACATGACTGGCTGACTGCACAGTGGTTGGCAGGCAGGAGCCGGCGTGACCCGACAGACCAACACAGCAGAAGGTCACTCTGATAGGTCACTGCAGTGTTCACACACAGGGCGGCCATCACCAGGCACGGATCGACCCCCCCCCCCCCCCTTGACACACACTCGCAGTTCCCCTCAGTGGCACCGCCGCCACCCGTACACCGGTCAGCCTCCTCATCACAGCCGCGCAGGCGACATCACCACAGGAGAGGGAGAGAGACTGTGGGACAGTGGCATGGCGGACATTACCAAACACCTTGTAGTTCACTCCCATGCCTAGACAGAGCGAAGCGTTTGTGTCACGCGAGGCCTGTTTCCCCGCAGGGCATGAGACACATGACCGCTACGCCCCAAGCAAACCTGGCAGCGAAACAAAATCCCTCATTGGGATATACTGTAGCTGCAGGTGTGTTTTCCTTGCTTGCCACGCACCACTGTAAAATGGCGTTTTAGGTGTGACTGCTATGGGCCTGAGGGAAACCCAGAAACGGAACGTTTTAACGAATGATCCAGTGATCTTTCATCTCTGCATTACCAGAGAGCAGTCTGGGCATACAAAGAGGTTTTACAGCTGAAAGAAAGGGCTGTTTGCTTGGTTCGTCGATTCATGTCGTCCATGTCTGTCGAAACCTAGCAGCGAAACCATGACAAAACACAGAGCAGTGAAATGGACAGCGATTCCATTTAAATATCTGGGGGTGGTAAACGGCTTTGCCAGTCGACTGTGGCTCGGAAGGATGATAAAATCCCCTCTTCGACAGAAGGCCCCTGATTCCTCGTTGGATGAAGGGAGCAAGCGGGGGAACTCTACAGACAAGGATCAGTGGTATTGGAAGGGAGAGAAGAGGAAGAGGAGGAGGAGGGGAAGGACTGGTCTTTCCAAGATGTGACTATGCAAATGAAGCCGGGCATCCTGGA
>CM030182.1:15240460-15247960 GCA_017639675.1 Aplochiton taeniatus
ATTTGGATATTTTGCTAGAATTAGAGTTAGACTGTTTGGTACCAGATTAGGTGGGGTGTCCGTCGAGCATAACATTGTCCCCAGATAACCCCCTGTCAAAATGTACACACCATAATACTATAACCATTCTGAAGTTCTGTATGACAATGTTACGCTGTGACGTAATGTTTCTATTTTAAGATATCACCCTGGGATTATATTTCACCCTGGGTCCTTCTTTTTCTGTGTACATCTGAAACTATGATTAAAGTATTTGGCAACTGTGCTGTGGATGACAGCTCTTTGTAAACATCGGTCACACAAGTCCAAGCTTGAACCATTCACCTTGCGTCGATGTGGACCAAAATGACTCTCGTTCATATTTGCCCCTTCCTTCATTTCCGTTTAAGTGTCTGATCTTTCCATCTCTCCTTCCGTTCAAATGTCTGATCTTTCTATCTCTCCTTCCGTTCAAATGTCTGATCTTTCCATCTCTCCTTCCGTTTGAATGTCCGATCTTTCCATCCCTCCTTTCGTTTCAGTGTCTGATCTTTCCATCCTTCCGTCTGCTTCCCTATCTCTTCCTCTTTCTGTTTTCTAGCTTCCCTAGCTCCAGAAATGGACGCCGTCAAGAGAGTGGGATTAAGAGGAAGGAGAGAAAAAGCGAGGGAGAGAAAAAGGGATAGAGCAGCAGTAGCACTAGGATGAATGAGACCCACTATGTTCTAAGGCAACAGACGCTTGTGAGTGTGTGTGTGTGTGTGTGTGTGTGTGTGTGTGTGTGTGTGTGTGTGTGTGTGTGTGTGTGTGTGTGTGTGTGTGTGTGTGCGTGTGTGTCTGTGGATGGCTGTGTGTGTGTCTGTGGATGGCTGTGTGTGTGTGTGTGTGTGTGTGTGTGTGTGTGTGCGTGCGTGTGTGTAAAAGAGAGAGAGTGTGAGAGAGCAAGGGCGAGGGAAAGCGTTTCTCAGACACATTTCCTTGGGCTGAGGTTCACACCGACGCGTACTCCAAAACAAAGTCCACAGTTTGTCCCTGGACGGACCCCTAGGAACCAACCGGTTCTCCCCCTCAGGAACCGCCAGTGGAGAACCCAGGAACCTGGCACGGGAACACCTGCTGTGCTGCAGAGTCCGTTTGAGCCCTAATACCGTTTACATTTCATCATTGCTAAGATGCATGGGTCCAGAAATCAAAACTCTTCACACAGTCAGTGAAACAGAAGCGTATGTAGACCAAACTGTCAATCATTTTTCATTGCTTTTAACAGCCTAATTTTCCAAATCCGCCAAAACTGTGATATCTTTCTTCACGAAACAGAGAGGACTCACCTTTGGCTCATTGTAAGATGAAGACTGTAGGAAGCTATGACATGAACAACATAAGGAAGTTTTACCATAGCAGACAAAAGCCTTAAAATGGAGCACACTGACTCTGTGTGCACAGGGAATTGCATATCAATTACAAAATATGGACAGAATTGTAGAGTCGATTCATTCATGTAAAATATCAGTATGAAACTAAGGACATTTAAATATGCTTCTAGAGAGGGCCTCAGGGAAGCTTACTTACTTTCTTCTTGTATTTGCATGACAGTTGACTGACTTATTGACTTCTGCCCATTATCCCTGAGGCAGTGGGAATGGGTTTGCATGAATTTACTAAAAGACCAAAGCAGGTCTTGTAACTGTCGGTGTCCATCTCTATCATCCACGACATCTCTTCCCTAACTCACCCTTCGGACATACTAATTCTACTGATGTCCCCAGCCTGTACCATGCGTGTGTGTGTGTCTGTGTGTCTGTGTCTGTCTCTGTGTGTGTCTGTGTGTGTGTCTTTGTGTGTCTGTGTGTCTGTGTCCGTGTGTGTGAGAGTGTGTGTGTGTCCGTGTGTGTGTCCGTGTGTGTGTGTGTGTGTCTGTGTGTGTCTGTGTGTGTGTCCGTGTGTGTGTGTGTGTGTGTCCGTGTGTGTGTGTGTGTGTGTGTGTGTGTGTGTGTGTGTGTGTGTGTGTGTGTGTGTGTATATGTGTGTGTTTGTGCGCGCGCGTGCGGTGAAAGTGTCTCACAAATCTAGGTCTGTGTTTCACCTTAAGTTGTGATCATAAATGTATCATGTGATGAGAAAACAAACAGGTAATTATCGGTTTCGCCTCACAGAAGCTAAAGCTCTAGACCCTTCTTATTTAGACCCCACCTATTTAGTAGCGGCGCATTTCCACCAATACGCTGACTTCCGTAAAGCTTTATCTAGCTGTATGACTCTGACTAAGCCATGTTTGGCCAGTCCTGTTAGTTATTCCCTGGAATGTTAACAGCACCGGAGTCACTGGACTGATTCCCCCGAGGCCAAGACATTTGCATTGTAACAACTTGGGACTTCACGGGAACTAAAAAGCAACAACATTTCTACGATCGGCAAACTCTCGTCCCTCAAGCGAGCTTCATTTTTGACACTAGCCCAGTGTCCCCCCTCTGAACTGTCTCTTTCTTTCTCTCTCCCAATCACTCTCTCTCGTGCTCTCTCTCTCTCTTCCTTGCTCTGTCTCTGTCTTCCTCTCTTTCTCCCTCTGTGTCTTTTTCTCTCTCTATTTCTCCCCCCCCCCCCCCCCCCCACCCCCCCCCCCCCCCCTCCCACCCCTGCCTCCCTCCACTCTCACTCCCTCCTGTCAAAATAAACAAATTGAGAGTCTCCGTCTTTTCATTCGGCGTGAGCGGCCCCACTATGGGCTCTGCCTGCATGGCCTACAGCCTCCACTAGGACAGGTATATATAGTACATAAGTACATGGAAAACCTCTATTTCGGCTGTGTCGGATCAGACCCAGCCAGCGTTCTAAAAAACATCCAGCATATAAAAGCTTTTATTCCACAGTGAAACGTCTCCATTTCAACGGGGGGTAGGTGTTACCCGAACGACGTCGCTAAATGAAACAGTTGTTTTTCTCTCTCCAAAGTGTTATGACTTTGCAGAGCTGTTTATGTATCTAAAAACAACCACAGACGGTCCCCCCTCGGAGAACCATAGAAACACCCGAGGCCAGGAGCGATTCCTTTGAAACAC
The DNA here is from genome assembly GCA_017639675.1 of Aplochiton taeniatus. Taxonomy (NCBI): domain Eukaryota; kingdom Metazoa; phylum Chordata; class Actinopteri; order Galaxiiformes; family Galaxiidae; genus Aplochiton; species Aplochiton taeniatus. Next base: position 15,243,496 of record CM030182.1, read on the forward strand.
CTGAGGCCAGGAGCGCTTCCTTTGAAACACCTGAGGCGAGCAGCACTTCCTGAACGACGGGCTTCCAACCCGAGCACGATGACATTCCATATAAAGCACGGCGAAGGAGCTCATCAAGTGATAGCCATGGTGAACTCGGCTATCGGTTTTGTCCCAAGTCCCGGCCACAACCATGCAGCATTCCTGTCCCCCCAAACCCCCCATGCCCCCCCCCCCCCCCCCCCCCCCCCCCATTTGGAGCTGCGTTCCTGGCAGAGAGAGGACGGGGCTGACCGCTGTAAGGGGGAACTTTCCTGGCGCAGCAAGCCTCCGGACAATCAGACCTTTCATTGGCGCAGAAAACACCATCGACCGGCTTCTACCTAGCTGTTAGGCCACAGGGACAACTTTCTCTCTCTCTCTCTCACTCTCTCTCTCCCTCTCCCTCCCTCTCTCTCTCTCTCTCTCTCTCTCCCTCTCACTCTCTCTCTCTCTGTCTTTCTCTCTCTCTCTCTCTCTCTCTCTCTCTCTCTCTCTCTCTCTCTCTCTCTCTCCCTCCCTCCCTCCCTCTCTCTCTCTCTCTCTCTCTCTCTCTCTCTCTCTCTCTCTCTCTCTCTCTCTCTCTCTCTCTCTCTCTCTCTGTCCCTCCCTCTCTCCCTCTCTCTCTCCCTCCCTATCCCTCTCTTGCCGTTTTGCTCTCTCTCTCTCTCTCTCTCTGTCTCTCTCTCTCTCTCTCTCTCTCTGTCTCTCTCTCTCTCTCTGTCTCTCTCTCTCTCTCTCTCTCTCTCTCTCTCTCTCTCTCTCTCTCTCTCTCTCTCTCTCTCTCTCTCTCTCTCCGCCTGAATCTAACTCAAGGTTTACAAAGCTACCTTTTTAGAGGTTTAAATTTAGAAACACCTTCTTGTCCTCTCTGACTGCGGGTTGGGCTGGGCTGGGCTGGGCTGGGCTGAGCTTTTGCAGGGGGTGTCTCTGAGGCTCTGTGAGTTCTTCTAAAGGCGGCCCTCTAAATGGTCAGGCTTCGTGCAAAACCAATTTGGAAAAGTGTTTTTTGGAAGCATGAGGGGGACGGTTGTGATGTCGCGCTGCTGAGCGATTTCCCGTCAAACCTTTTTTTTGATTCAAAGAGTTTTGGCGGTGAGAAGGCCAAACACAGAGGTAATCAGCCAGGAGCCTCAGGGACCTCATGGAATCTGGGACGAGAGGAACAGCGACAGTCTAGGACACAGAAAACAAACTTGGATTTGATTATTGAAATTAATTTTCCCATTGCATCTTTTTTTCCCCCAAGGGGCAACCTGTTTATATTCCAAAGTAAATGCATACATGAAATAATAGAGAATGATGATGTATTTGAAACTGTCAACAGATAGCAATAGAAGTGCAGAAAACAAAATAAAATGAATGTAAAAACAAGACATTGTCCCTTGTTGATAATTATTTCGTTTCATAAGCAGCCTATGTTATAACTTATAATAGAGTTATTTATCACATCAAACACATTTGTTAACTCTACTTTCTGGAGTAATCATAGTTAAGGTGAAAGCGGCCCTTATGAGGTTGAGGAGGAGCTGTCTCTGCACGTCCCTTTTTTGGTATCAAGATTGTTTGTTATTATATAGATACAGTACTTAATGATAAGTGAACATTATGTATTTATCAATATGCAGCTGTGTGCCTACTGCAGATTTATTTTTTTGTGCTTTGTCCACAGATTAGTCTTCCCCTGTATATTGATTTGTGCACACAAAAGACTCTACTTAAAGGTACACACTTATGTATTTGTCTATCACACAAACACTATTTATGACTTCAGGGTATGCAATTATTTGAACAACAGAGCAGTAATGGCCAACCCGTGTTTTTATAACGGAACATAACATCATATGAAAGGGTTTATACTGATAATAAAAGTTCAGAAGCACCATAAGGATCAGAAGTTATCAAATCAAACAATTACAAAATGTATCTAAAACGATGTGCTAAGCTACGATGCAGCCATTGTTAATTAAAACTGAACGCTTTTGGAGGTCAAATCATTGAAAGACACACTTTAACACATACATGCTCTCTTGCGTGTGAACCCACACAAACACATGTATGTTCATAATCCACGTGTAACAATCGCACAATCCTCTCCAGTTACTCCTTGTATTTAACAATCCCTCACAAACACAACCCTCTGTTTCTTTCTCTCTCTCTCTCTCTCTCTCTCTCTCTCTCTCTCTCTCTCTCTCTCTCTCTCTCTCTCTCTCTCTCTCTCTCTCTCTTTCTCTCGCTCTCTCTCTCTCTCTCTCACACACACACACACACACACACACACACACACACACAGACAAACACACACATGGGAGGGTAGGATCCTGCCTCGCGGAGCTGTCTTGCATCCTGGTGTCACGTAAGACTTTTTTTTTTCCAGGAACCTGTGAGGATTTTCACTGTGCTAGCAGTGTGTACTCATTCATGACTCACACACACTCACAGCACTTAGCTCTCTCCACACTGCGCCTTGCAACTCTGCGTGTGTGTATGTGTGTGTGTGTGTGTGTGTGTGTGTGTGTGTGTGTGTGAGTGTGTGTGTGCACATACACAAATTATATCCAGAGCTAGGACCAATACTATTGTACTATGTACAATATACTAAGTACCTGATGAAATAGACCCACTCATTTTGATTTGTGCCAGGTCATATAGATTCTAGTCAACTGACAAATCTCACAATGCATATAATCATAAAAGTAATAAATAAGAACGATAATACAATGATTATTATTGATGCTAATGTTAAAGAAAGGTTAAAGAAAGAAAATGACGCACCCTGCTGCTATTGGTTGAAGCGTCCTGTTCAAGGCGACCTGAAACTGTGTGATTGGCCAGTTGGAATCGTGTTATGAACGGGGAGAGACGTTAAGACTGAGCTGAACTCACTTAACACGTTTTGGCTAGCAGGGGGGTCCGGTAGGGTTGGGGGAGGGGAGGGGAGGGAGGGAGGGGGGGGGGGGGGGGGGGTTAGGAAGGGGAGTGTGTGTGTGTGTGTGGGGGGGGACCCAGGGTGTCATTCCCTCCACTGTAACCGAAGAGGAAGCAAACTAAAGATGCCGTCCTTAAATCCCAAAGTCAACAGAAGAGTAGCCATGTCAGTTTAAGCTGTGGCACGAGGGTTGAGATGTTTGGATGGGTTAGGGTTAGGGTTACGTTGTTGTATGTTTGGATGGGTTAGGGTTAGGGTTATGTTGTTGTATGTTTGGATGGGTTAGGGTTAGGGTTGTTGTATGTTTGGATGGGTTAGGGTTAGGGTTACGTTGTTGTATGTTTGGATAGGTTACGTTGTTGTATGTTTGGATGGGTTAGGGTTAGGGTTACGTTGTTGTATGTTCGGATGGGTTAGGGTTAGGGTTAGGGTTAGGGTTAGGGTTGTTGCATGTTTGGATGGGTTAGGGTTAGGGTTGTTGTATGTTTGGATGGGTTAGGGTTAGGGTTACGTTGTTGTATGTTTGGATGGGTTAGGGTTAGGGTTACGTTGTTGTATGTTTGGATGGGTTACATTGTTGTATGTTTGGATGGGTTAGGGTTAGGGTTACGTTGTTGTATGTTTGGATGGGTTACATTGTTGTATGTTTGGATGGGTTAGGGTTAGGGTTACGTTGTTGTATGTTTGGATGGGTTAGGGTTAGGGTTGTTGTATGTTTGGATGGGTTAGGGTTAGGGTTACGTTGTTGTATGTTTGGATGGGTTAGGGTTAGGGTTACGTTGTTGTATGTTTGGATGGGTTAGGGTTAGGGTTACGTTGTTGTATGTTTGGATGGTGGTTAGGAACAACTGGCCATGGAACACAAACACCCTGGCTTTTCAGATACTGTGTTTTCTCTCTAGAAAAAGTCTCCTTCTTTGCCCAGATGTTTATTTTTCCTTTTGTTATGCTAAAGCTAAAAATGTTTTTGGAACTCTCCGACCAACCTTTTATTCTGCATTAATCTACAGGCGTGATAATGAAGTTTAGGAACAGCTTACCTTGAAGCTTTTCTGATCCCTGACTAAACTCGTTGCTACTCTGTTGATTCTATTTTTCATTTTGTTAGTGTCTGGATCTGTACATATGGAGTTTTAATCAATGAGACCCAATATGATATAGACAGCATGCAAAGCCCGAATCACATTGGACAGGGCAATTTTGTCCTGAGGTTTACACTTGAATGCTAAAATCCAGCTACTGTACCTGTTCACACACCCACACACACACACACACACACACACACACACACACACACACACACACACACACACACACACACACACACAGACAAACACACACACAGGCCGGGTCTGTTTGGGCCTTTTTTCCCGGGGTCTTTTAATTCCGCAGTTGGCCGGACAAGACGGAATTAGTGATACGGCGGCTGATTTTTCGCTGCTAAAGGTTCAGTCCGCCAAACCAAATAAATAACATGACGATTCATTCACTTCTTCTTTTTTTTCACTCACCGGCCTT
>CM030182.1:15255460-15260460 GCA_017639675.1 Aplochiton taeniatus
TAGGTATAAGCTAGGTGGAATAGGGAGACGGAGGTGTTGTAGATCTGGTTATAGGCTGTGATAGGTATAAGCTAGGTGGAATAGCTAAGATGAGGTGGGGCAGGTTTAGGCATCAGTAATAATAATGAATCAATATTCATTCATTATAACTGATAGAGCGCTTTTCTAGACACCCACATGGCTTTAAATTTTAAGGGAGACTCCCGGTTAAGTCGCCGATGTGTAGCATCCACTGGGGTGATGCCATGGCAGCCATTTTGCTGCCAGACCTGCTCACCACACAACGTTTCCCAAGACCAACTGAAGAGCCACAAGGGGCAGGATAGGGGACAGATCAGCCAACTGGGAGCTGAGGCGATGATTAGGTGGCCATGATGGATAAAGGGCCAGACTGTGAATTCAGCCCGCACACCAGGGATACACCCCTACTCTTTAAGGGCACTGGGGTCTTCAGTGACCACCAGTAAGGTTCATATAGCCTCGGGTAGACTGACTAAACTGAATTAGATTAGATTAGGTGGGAGTTTGTAGGTAGGTGGAAGTAACCCGTGAGCGACGTCGCCTGTAATAACTCTCCCGTGACCCTCAGCCCTGACATCAAGAGCAGCAGACCCAGGCATGACCAGTCCTGGTCCACTAGCGGAGCCTGTATCTCCAACAGGATCTGCCGTTAACAGCGAGCTGCACACCAGTAAGACCTCTCTTTCCTCGTATCTGCGGACGCACCTACCCCATCAGATGGTGTAGGGGAAGGGGGGGGGGGCGCTCATAAACCAAACAGCACAGTCCAGACCAGAGCACACCTGTCTACCTATACGTAGAATAGAATAGAATAGATCAGGATAGAATAGAATAGAATAGAATACCTGGATCATTCCTGCATTGTGTGCTTTTTTCAAAGTCTACTTAGATAAGGAGCATCATTACATGAAAGACACAATTTCCTTCAGAACATTTTAGAAAAACCACTGCCGGAACAATTTACAGTCACTTATTGCTTCACAACATATGACGTCCATGTTGGCCTGTAAGATCAAGCAGGGCCATGCTAACCTGATTGATTGAGTTCTGCAGTGTTCCAGGTAGGCTTAATCCAGGCTAAACTAAAGTGATTGATTGAGTTCAGTTTAGCAGCCTACAGTGTCACAGGTAGGACTAAACTAGGCTAAGCTAACCTGATTGAGTTAGGTTTAGCAGCCTACAGTGTCACAGGTAGCACTAAACTAGGCTAAGCTAACCTGATTGAGTTCGGTTTAGCAGCCTACAGTGTCACAGGTAGGACTAAACTAGGCTAAGCTAACCTGATTGAGTTAGGTTTAGCGGCCTACAGTGTCACAGGTAGGACTAAACTAGGCTAAGCTAACCTGATTGAGTTCGGTTTAGCAGCCTACAGTGTCACAGGTAGGACTAAACTAGGCTAAGCTAACCTGATTGAGTTAGGTTTAGCAGCCTACAGTGTCACAGGTAGGACTAAACTAGGCTAAGCTAACCTGATTGAGTTCGGTTTAGCGGCCTACAGTGTCACAGGTAGGACTAAACTAGGCTAAGCTAACCTGATTGAGTTAGGTTTAGCAGCCTACAGGGTCACAGGTAGGACTAAACTAGGCTAAGCTAACCTGATTGAGTTCGGTTTAGCGGCCTACAGTGTCACAGGTAGGACTAAACTAGGCTAAGCTAACCTGATTGAGTTAGGTTGAGCGGCCTACAGTGTCACAGGTAGGACTAAACTAGGCTAAGCTAACCTGATTGAGTTAGGTTTAGCAGCCTACAGGGTCACAGGTAGGACTAAACTAGGCTAAGCTAACCTGATTGAGTTAGGTTTAGCAGCCTACAGTGTCACAGGTAGGACTAAACTAGGCTAAGCTAACCTGATTGAGTTCGGTTTAGCAGCCTACAGTGTCACAGGTAGGACTAAACTAGGCTAAGCTAACCTGATTGAGTTAGGTTTAGCAGCCTACAGGGTCACAGGTAGGACTAAACTAGGCTAAGCTAACCTGATTGAGTTCGGTTTAGCGGCCTACAGTGTCACAGGTAGGACTAAACTAGGCTAAGCTAACCTGATTGAGTTAGGTTGAGCGGCCTACAGTGTCACAGGTAGGACTAAACTAGGCTAAGCTAACCTGATTGAGTTAGGTTTAGCAGCCTACAGGGTCACAGGTAGGACTAAACTAGGCTAAGCTAACCTGATTGAGTTAGGTTTAGCGGCCTACAGGGTCACAGGTAGGACTAAACTAGGCTAAGCTAATCTGATTGAGTTAGGTTGAGCGGCATAATAGGCTTAACCCAGGCCAACTGAAACAGTTAGGCTGAGCGGACCACCGTGTCACAGGTATAGGACTAAACAAGGCCTTGATAAGCAGAGAGCATTACGGGTCGGGCGGTGACCAAGGGGTTGACAGAGCCGGATAAAAGGAAGTTGTGGTTAATGTGTAACCACGGCGATGTGGCCTGGCGCTACAGGTGTGTGCGTGTGTGTGCGGGGGGGGGGGGGGCTGCTGATAAGACAGCAAGCGAGGGAAGGAGGAGGGAAGAGGGGGAAGTAGGGATAACAGGACGTAGAGGGGAAAAGAGCAAATGAAATGATGAGAGAGAGAAAGGAGAGAAGGTAGTTCAGGGGCCAGACAGAAGAATGGATACTGAGAGAAAAGGAGAAAAGGAAATGGTAGAATCCTTTGTAAAATCAGTCCTTTACCTGTAGGGCTAGTGGTGGACTGATGGGTAGGACTGCTACCTGGTGACCAAAAGGCCAAGAGTGGAATTCCCACCTGGGAATACCACCATCAGTGTGCCCTTGAGCAGGGCACTTCACTCTAAATTGCTCCAGGGGGACTTTTCCCTGCAATCTCATTGTAAATCGCTTTGGATAAAAGCGCCTGCTAAATTAGGAGAAGCTTATAATGTACCTTTCAAGCAGTCATTAGAGTTCTTGATGTATTTTCTTGATCAATTCGATGTTTTTATTGTATTTCAAAATCACATAGCGCTTTACTTACTTTTCTTTAACTGATATTGATTTGATGCAGATCATGGCAGACCGTGACAGGGAACTGAGAGATGAATCAAAGATGAAAATAACAATCATTTTTACCCTCTCCCTTTTATCCATGTTTGGTATCACTTGCTTGTTAGAATCTCTTTTAATATTGTTTTCACCTTAACTTAAATTCTCAGACAGTTTTTTTCTACAGTTTTATATGTAATTATATGTATAACTATATACAATATGGGGGGATATGTGCCACTTAATGTCAAAACTCCTCAACCTCTTTAAAAGGCCTAATTTCTTTTAGAGCCTGTTATTCCCTAGTCTTAACTGAACAAATAGAGGGCTAACACACCACATGCTCTCTTTAACCAATCTTTCAGGCTTGGCCATAATAATCCCAGGAAAATAAAGTCTAGGTTAAAACCAGTCATTGTTCTCTGCCAGTGTTCAAAATCCGAGTATTTAGGGGGGTTAGGTTCACCAGAAAGATCAATGCTCTCTCTTCGTTCTCTGTCCCTCCGAGAAACGCCCCCCCCCCCCCCTCTTCCCCCCCCCCTCTTCCCCCCCTCTTCCCCCCTCTTCTCAGACCGTCCCCACCTTTTACCGCTCGCTCACAGACCTTGTTCGACCGTACTTGGCTAATAAGTTACCTGGGGTATCTGACCCCATCCTGCCCTCTCTGCCCCCAAACACACGCACACACACGCACACACACCTACACAAACACACACCTACACAGGCACACACACACCTACACACACACACACACACACACACACACAAACACACACCTACACACATACAGACACACACACACACACACACACACACTTACTTATCATTACCCCTCAGTTCCTTCCCTGTCTATAACCAGTTTAGCCTTCCCCATTATAAAATCCCCCCCTTTCCCTCCCCCCCACTACAAGCCCCTTACAACCGCCCCCCAAAACACTGCACTATGAACCCACCTCCCCTCCACTATCTCTCAGCCTTCACCTGTGGGTGAACAGCCTCTACCCCCCCTTCCTCCTCCTCATTCTCCTTTCTCCTCCTCCTCTTGCTCCTCTTGGCCCTGTGTCCCCTGCGTGCTCTATCCCCCCCCCCCCCCCCTTCCTCCTCCTCATTCTCCTCATTCTCCTCCTCCTCATTCTCCTCATTCTCCTCCTCCTCTTGCTCCTCTTGGCCCTGTGTCCCCTGCGTGCTCTACCCCCCCCCCCCCCCCCCCCCCCCCCCCCCCCTTCCTCCTCCTCATTCTCCTCCTCCTCATTCTCCTCATTCTCCTCCTCCTCTTGCTCCTCTTGGCCCTGTGTCCCCTGCGTGCTCTATCCCCCATGCCCCCCCCAAGGTCACACACCTAGCCCGGTCCCTACGGCCGACAGAAGGGGAAGCAGGATGCTGGTCCCAGACACCTGACAGCAGAATGTGGATCTGGTAGGAATGGATCCTGTGTGTGTGTGTGTGTGTGTGTGTGTGTGTGTGTGTGTGTGTGTGTTGAGTGTGTGTGTGTGTGTGTGTGTGTGTGTGTGTGTGTGTGTGTGTGTGTGTGTGTGTGTGTTGTGTGTGGGTGTGTGTGTGTGTGTGTGGGTGTGCCGGATGTGTCCTCCAGCCCGCGTTTCTACATTACTCTCTCTTTGTATTAACATACGGCCCTCCCGACATCAGATTCAAAATGTCAACACTCGCTTTTAAACCCACACGGGCCAGTTTAGTGATTTACTTTTACTTTTTATTTTTTTTATTTTATTATGATTATATATATATAGATAGATAGATATTATAACACATTACAATTCAAAGGTGATACCTGGAATTGACTATCCTGACAGATACATGTACTAAATGCTGTCTTCCATATTGCGTGAGGTAAGGCTCCAGCTAAGAGGGAATGCACTTGGCTCTGTGACAACAGTATCAAAGGCAGTTATCGGGATTCAGGAGTTGAGCAACAGTTTTTCCACAGGAGTGGCATTGTTGTGGCTCTGGCGTAAAGCTAGGTGTGTCCGGGTCTGAGTGT
>CM030182.1:15265460-15267960 GCA_017639675.1 Aplochiton taeniatus
CGCATAATTCTTTATGTCGCTAGTTTTCAAAAGATTTTGGGTGAAATTTACCAAATGATTACAGGTAAGCTATTTACGTTATAACTGTTATTGTTGTGTCTGTGCACTGTCTGCGCCCGCGCTTCGAAACTATATGGTGTAAAGTCGCTTTGACTGGAAACAGTTTCAATAACCAAACTGTACTGCTTTTGTGAGGTTTTAACAATGTAACCACATCTCCAGGGAAGTAAGAGTTCTTATCAAGGTTACCAAACCAATATAGCCTAGGTAACATATGCCTCCATCGCGTCCATGAGTTTGAGCATAGTTCAAACGTTATTTTTTTCACAATTTAGTTTCGTTGGACGGTTGTAGTGCACCTATTACTACTTCAGCTAAGGTAATTATTTGAATTGTGACCAATCTTTGTGAAACCTGGACAAAATTTGTGCTAAAATGGAGGCAACAAGCAAGCTGCAAACAATGATTATAAGCTATGCCAATTACCCTCTATTTAGTACAGAAAGACGAACCCCCGACGGGGAGACGTCGTACTTCTCAATAGGGTGAATTAGGCTACATCAGCAAATTAGTAGCGACGTGAATCACATGGTTGCCTAACCAGGGAGATTTCTCATTGCCCTTGTGGCTTCCAGCTCTGTATCTTATATGGCATAGCATGCCAGTAACTAAACCTGCCCTGTCTCATTCTTTGTGATGCGGCTGGATCTCTTTGCTTCCCTGTGATGGCCAACCACACTGAGAGCTGAGGGTCACTTGCACTTTAGAAAAAGCTGCTGTGAATTCATTGCCATTTTTGTGCTCCCTTATTCAAAGGCAAGCCTACAGTGAACAAGAGTGAAGGGGGTCTTATTATAATATGAACTATTGTTTTTTGATTTGCGGATCAGATAAAAGTCACTGAAAAATGGGAACAATCAAGATAGGACTTGTGGTTGTTTTTCTAGATTGTTCCTTGTTCCTGCTCTTTCGCCTGTATCCATCTACTACAACGCTGTACCTATGAACACAGTTTCTATTTGTATGCCTGTGTTGGTTTTACATTATGCCTATAGTAACCGAGGTAGAGTTACAATAGCCTCAGTTCCTTTCCAGTAATTATGATACATACGTTTTTTCAACCTTCAGTCTTCTGCACAGATTACATTTTGCTTAAAAAAATGCTTTTTACAGTTACTCTTTACGTTAAATGTGTCTTGCTGGACAAGATTAGAGTTGTTTGGCATTGCCTCTGTTACCATGGTATAACGAGTGCAAGTCTGTAATCGGAACTGTGAAGCAGACGAGGCCCCCCTGCTGGCGATTCACTCAGGTACCTGTCCCCATGTGCCCTAGCTGTGGCCACTGTGGTGGGTTATTTAACCCCCCCCCCCCCCCCATAGGGCCACCGAGAACATTCCCATTGTCGGCAAGTCATAATGGCTCACGTCTATAGAGGGGGGAGGCAGGGCCTGGGCAAAGAGTGTGTGTGTGTGTGTGTGTGTGTGTGTGTGTGTGTGTGTGTGTGTGTGTGTGTGTGTGTGTGTGTGTGTGTGTGTGTGTGTGTGTGTGTGGTTGTGTGAGTGAGAGAGTTTGGCCATGAGTGTGTTTGAGAGAGAGAGCGAGAGCAGTGAATCTCTCTCTGAAGGACAGTAGTTACTTCACTGTAGCGTTCAGTTGATCTGATGTAGCTCTTGGTCTCTTTGCTGCATACTTTCAGATTCACATGGTGTAGCATTGTCTGACCCAAGTTGAGAACAACCGGAGTTGCAGGAGGAAACGACAATCTGTCTCTGAACATGAAGTGTGAAATTCCTTACGAAAGGGTAAGTGAATTCAGACTAGTTGTTTGGAAATCGTTTGTCTTAGATGTGAATTTTTGGCAGCTTCTACAGAACTTAAATTGAAAAAAAAAAAAAAAATGTGAAGCTATATTTTACCATGACGTTTTCGAAACAATCAAATCTCACACTTTGGTGGGGTGGCCATTGATGCCATTCTGAAGTTTGAGTAAGGCCCATTTTAGGTGTGTGTTCTTCGTGGTTTGTAACAAGTGGATTCAAAGTGTGGTTTGTCTTTCTGCTTGTCATAGATGGGGGACGTTGAGGCTAGGAGAGAAGCGAAGAGGGCACAGATGGTAAAATACTTACACACACACACACACACACATGCACTAGGAAATATGCCGTTTGATAGCTTTTTGTTGTTTCTTCCTTTCTTTCTTTTATCCAATCTCTCCTCTCTAGTTCTATAGGTGTGGACTTGGTTTGTCAGGAATAGTGACAGTTTTTTTGGCCGTCCGGTTCCTTCAGAGTCTGCTGGCTTCAGGGTTGTCCTCCCCTCTTTCCCCCCCCAGTCCCAGGCTCCGTTTCCCCCTCTCCGAGTCCTGCTCCGATCCCTGCAAGTGAGTAAAACTTCCAAACACATCCGGTACAACTGTCTGTATAGCCCTTGCTCTGCTTATTGTTGCTCTCGAACGACAATTTCAATTTAACAAGAAACCGGAAAAGTACATACTAAT
>CM030182.1:15272960-15285460 GCA_017639675.1 Aplochiton taeniatus
TGCGATTTCAAGGGGCCGGTACCGATTCCTCAATCTGACTAGTTGCAGCCAAATGATTAAGCTCACTAACAGACTAATACACTAGATTCTTTCCGTGGATCAATAACATTGCCTAAGCTGCCTTACTGGGAGCTTTTCAACCCTAAATCTCAGGGAGATAAATGTTTTAAAGGAGAACTCCATTTTTCTTTTTTTTAATCACGGCCAATATTGTTCAAACAGTAGGATTAGTTTATGCATGGGGTCTTTCAGATTAGTATTAAAACACGGTGAACATGCAAGTTTAGAATTGTGTTTATGTGGGTGTATTTAGGTAATGTCACGCCACTGGATACAATTCTATCTCAAACTAGTTATAAATTAGATTGTTACTTTTTGAAAACAAAGCCAAGTTCTGTTTAGATAAGCATTTTTTGAAATCCTACTTAGGATGTCTAGTTTTGGGTCTAAACAATGTCTTAAATTGCATTTTGATTAGCGTAGACATAGCTAGATTTTTCATCTGAATGTTTGATTTGAATGGTGTGCCTTGCTTGATGATGCAGGTTGGGTGATAGTTTTATAGAAATCATTTTAAATTCGCTTCCTGCTTTTAGAGCTGGAACGTGTTCCTTTGCAAGTACTTTGTGAATGAATTGATATCTGTAGCAATCGTTTTTAAACGAACAAAAATAATTTTCTTCTTTTATTTTTTTTTGTGTAATAATTTTCCACTGTGTGGAGTGCAATGGCAGAGATGGTTGTTATGGCAACTGTCGAAATGTTTCACGACTCGTAGAAATGGCCTTGTGCTGTGTTTGTACAGCACTTCCACTAATGGACGCACCACCTCCAGCTTTACTTTTTAGGGTAACTTTCATAATAAATATATACATTTTTTATACATGTCACGACTGTGTTTATTCATTGTGTTCATAAATACAATTTCAATCGTCAAAACAAATCATCATATGCACTCGGGATAATAATAAACACATTTTTGTTTCGGGATTTTATATGATATATTTTCTAGGATCTTTGTTTGATTTTTCTGAAACACAAAGACAGTATTCTTTATCACTAGGTCTCGTGTAATGGACGCCTTGTGTAAGAATCCTAGTTGATTTTCGGTTCTCCTCTTTGGTTTGTCCGCACTGTCTAAAAAATAACGCCTTTGTCTCTCGATTCTCAAGCACAAAGGGTGTTTCTAATCCTCCGCATCTTTCATCTGGAAAAAACAACCTGAAACCAAATCAGTTTTTTTTTCTTGGGGCTGGTCCTCTTCTTTCTAGTGGTAGTATCCATGCTGAATGGGACTGTTGTTACAGCAAGAGTGGTCATGAGCTTGAGGGCATAAGCCCAGGAAGGGGGCGATCTCGGGGTCGAATGCCCAGGACGGGAGCTCTGTCCTCCAGGTACCCTGACAGGAAGAACATCCCTGAGGACCATACGGGACAAACTGGTTGTCCTGGCGGAGAGAGAAAGAAAATATTAATATAAGTATAGAGCAATACATTATTCATGCATTGAGTAAGATATTATTAATGATTTAAAAAAAGAAAAATATTAATATTAAAAATATTAAATTCTGTCTAGCACCGGTCAAAAGACAAACTTAAAAAAAATGTAAACAAGAAATGTAACAATGTAGCTTCCACACTAATGTATAGCTTTATCAAGCAGATGATTGGCTCACATTGCTGTGAACTCTCCAGCCTGCTATATGGGTGTTCATCATTAAAGTCACAGTACAATTATTCACACTGCAAGTTCCACGCGCCGTTGTTTAACATACAAACGTGAGAGATGAGGAAACGATTCAGCCTGTGTGCTTCTGTCCTACTCCGCCCCAGGTCTTACCTCCAGCGTTGCGTCGACGCGCCCCGGCTGAGGTGCTTCCTCCGTGGGCGTGGGCTGCAGTCCGGTCTGGGGCTGTGGCTGGGCCTGGCTGGAGGTGGTAGGACCTCCCCTATTGGAGGCAGGGCTGAGTGCGGACGCCTCCGCCCCCTCCGCCTTCTCCGCCCCCTCCGCCCATCCCGTCCGGTCCGTCAGCGGGTTCTCCATGGCCCGGCTCCAGCCTTGGTGGGTGGGGGCGGAGCGAGAGGGGCGGGCCTGGGGCCGGTACCTGAGGCGCTGGCTGTCGCTCAGCCGGGTGAGGAAGGAGGAGTGCAGGGTGCTCCTCACGGGACCGTGGCCGGCCGCGGGGCCCAGGAAGGAGCCCTCCGCCTGGGGGAACCGGGGAGAGGCCTCCCCCGGCTGGAGGTGGTGGTGGTGGTGGTGGTGGAGCTCCGTGGGTGTATGTGCGTGGTGAGACACCGCCTGGATGGCGTTAGGAAGTTCACAGGAAGCGGCCGTCTCGGGAAGAGACTGCTGGTAGATGGAGCCCCAGGAAGTGGAGTCGCTCATGACTTCGGACAGCTGGAGGGGACAGTCCGAGGAGGCCGGGGGGAGGAGGGCCGGCTGGAGGGTGCAATCCAGGGAGCCCACCGTGACTTGGGACGGACGGAAGTGGCAGTGACCCCCTTCCTCCTTCGCCCTCTCTTCCTCCTCGGCGACTTCGGCGCAGATGGCTTCGAGGCCCTCCTCGTCGACGATGCACATCTCGTGGAACTTGGCTTCGACGCCCCCCGTCTCGCCAGTCGGGCCTGCGGCATGCTGGGAGCCGTAGTCCGTGCTTCCGCGGTCCCGACGGTCCTGTGGGCTGTGGCCGTTTTGAACGTGCTGCAGATGCTGCTCGAGTTGTTGTCGTTGTTGTTGTTGTTGTTGTTGTTGATGTTGTTGTTGTTGTTGTTGTTGTTTTTGCCGATGGTGGTGGTGCTGCTGATGTTGCTGTTGTTGCTGTTGACTTGGAGGGCAAAGCCAATAGGCTTCCCTGGGCTCCCTGGGGTAGAGGAAGCGTGTGACGTTGCTCTGCGGGTGATGCTGCTGTAAGTGGGGCTGAGGAGGGGGCTGGGTTGGCAGGGAAGATCTGGAGCCGGGTGCGTCTGCTACCTGCTGCTTTAACAACGCATGGGCCTTAGATACAAAACAAGAGGTACCACACAGACCGGGGTCACTCCTGGGTTCACAATTGAACCACTGGGTCATTTCTTCACGCAAAAACATTAGAACCTCATGGGAAGCGAGAAGCTTCTCTCGACCTTTCAATTCGCGAACCATAGGGTCACTCCCACGTAAATATTGGGTTTCCAGGTATTTTGGAGGGGTTACAAATTAGAAGGGGGGGGGGGGGGTGGGGGGGGGGGGACATTGTGTTTTTTGTAAGTTCCTTCACACTTACACTATTTGTGTTTTATATGTGTTGTGGGGACTAGGGGTCACGTGCTACTGGACGGTGTGGCAAGCTAGAGTGCTGGAGGGGACCTGTTCCATGACGAGCGTGGAGGTGTGGAAGTAGCGTCGGAAGTCGGCCGAGGAGGACAGGTGGCTCATGGAGATGAAGGGGTGGCTGAGGGCGGAGTTGGGTAGGACTCGCTGGTGGGAGTCCAGCGTCAACATCCTCTTCAACAGCTCCACCATGATGCGACGGTCAAACACCTGGGAGGAGGGAGCGGGCGGGTGGGGGGGTGGGGGGGGGTGGGTGGGGAAGAAAGAGGGAGAGTGAGGAAAAATAATTGGGAGGAAAATTAATTGGTGGATAGAATGGAGTTCATTCTATCAGTCGAATAAAAATCTATCACACGTCAAAGGAAATACACAGCAAAAAAGGGGAAAAAAGGAGCACTGTACAGTTTAAACCACATTCATCATTGTTAGTCATGCACACAAAGACACACACAACATTAACCCCTCGCACAGACACACACACACACACACACACACACACACACACACACCTCTGCGGCCATGTCCTCGTTGTGTAGCCGGGCGTCGGGCTCCGGGTTCAGCTCCAGCACGGCCAGTTGATCCAGGGAGGACAGGATGTACTTCCTTCGCTCTCCTCCCTTGC
This sequence comes from Aplochiton taeniatus, assembly GCA_017639675.1. Taxonomy (NCBI): domain Eukaryota; kingdom Metazoa; phylum Chordata; class Actinopteri; order Galaxiiformes; family Galaxiidae; genus Aplochiton; species Aplochiton taeniatus. The sequence continues at coordinate 15,276,889 of CM030182.1, forward strand.
CCTCTGCCGCCGAGGTAGGACGCCTCCTGCTGGACTTCAGCTGCCACTGGCTCTCACCTCGGCTGCTCCTGATGACGTCATAAAAGGTGGACTATGGGACAGGGTGTCATACCAGGAGGTCAACAACTTTTAGTACGTATACCTTGATTCAAATTGAAATGAAGATGTGGCCAAAAGTTGTCTTTTATATTTGGCGTCTTAGCATGCACTGATTGATAGATATATTGTGAGAGTTTATGGTCCTTTTGATGTTTTGGGGGGGTTTAGAGAAACATTATGTAGTCTATTGGTCGACCTTTGGAGCCCCATTCAGTAATAGAAGGTGTCAAATTGTTGTTGTGATGATTTTTTGTAAACAAAATGTGATGAAAACAGAACATTTTGTTTTAGATTCAAAACCAATATAGATTCTTCTACAATGGCTCCTTGGAAAGATTTAGCTTTCATGGGTCTAACGTTTAGGCCACAGAATATACTTGTATTCTGTATTTACCAAGTTGAAATCACACAAACAGTACAGACCTGTAGGACATGTCTACTAACACTAGATCTCACAGTTAACTAGGATCGGGTTGCCAAAGTAGCCAACATTTAGTTTTTTTCCTTCCAGTTTTGTAGAGTGCACACACACTAAAGCACATATTGAGTTGAATCGACCGTGTCTATTCAGCTTATTGTCTTCCTATGACGTCTCTATCCGTAAGTACCTCGTCGCCTTGAAAAAGTGATGGGTTTTACTGGCACTGCTGAGCAGCTGCGGACGTGGTAGACCCTGTGTCTCACAGATGTACCGCACCTAGGAGAGAGAAAGAGAAACTTCACCTCTTTAAAGTATACTTATCACAAAAAAAAACGTTCAGATGTACTGTGTGTGTGTGTGTGTGTGTGTGTGTGTGTGTGTGTGTGTGTGTGTGTGTGTGTGTGTGTGTGTGTGTGTGTGTGTGTGTGTGTGTGCGTGCGCGCGTTACCTGTTCGTGCTCAGACTCCCCCGGGTAGAGAGGCCAGCCCAGGTACAGTTCACTCATGACACACCCCAGGGACCACATGTCCACCTTCTCAGAGAACGGCAGGCCCAGAAGTATCTCTGGAGAACGGTAGAACCTACAGAGGGTAGCCACACACAGGGATCGTAACTTTTCATGTTGGACTACTGATCCATATACCGTTAAAGATCAGGTTATTCCTGGTCACACTAAATGTAAGGGTTTGATTAGAAACTAGGTGAGAACAATTCACGTTATTTGTTACTCATATGTTATGTAACTCTTTTAAAACCATAGCAATCCAATGCACATACACTATTACATGGTGTAGGTAGGAAAGAGAGAGAGAGAGAGAGAGAGAAAGAGAGAGAGAGAAATAGACAGCAATAGAGAGAGGTAGTGTGTGTGTGTGTGTGTGTGTGTGTGTGTGTGTGTGTGTGTCTGTCTGTGTCTGTCTGTCTGTCTGTCTGTCTGTCTGTCTGTCTGTCTGTCTGTCTGTCTGTCTGTGTCTGTGTGTGTGTCTGTGTCTGTGTGCATCTCTCTACCTGGACTGGATGTATGGCTCTCTGACAAAACGGACTTCACTGAAAATACTTGCAGAACCAAAGTCGATTAACTTCACGTGAAAGGGATAACGGTTCTGATCTACCACCATAATGTTTTCGGGTTTCATGTCGGCATGGATTATAGCGAGCTCCTTGAGCTTATGAAGTGCTTTGAGCATCTGACATGAGATGGCCCTGATGTTGCGGACCGCCATGGGTTTGAAACCATTCTCCTTCTGTAGCTGATACAAGTTCTTCTCCAGTAACTCGAAGACCAGGTAATGGTTATTTTGGTCATGGAAAGTCTCGAAAAATTTTACAATATGACTATTTGTCAAATTCGAACGAAAAAGTGCCCCAATGAGTTTTAGTTCATTCTTTATCACACGATTTCTGTGAGAATCAATTTTCATTATTTTTACCGCAACTAGTTCTCCATCACTCCCCCTCCAGCATTTTGCTACCTTACCGAAGGTGCCTTTCCCTACCTCATCTAAAGTATGATAAACCTCAGTTTGAGAATAGATATCTCTCATTCTTGATGCCTTTGCTTCCTGTTTGTCTGCATTTTGTATGCCTTCATTTCAATAATAAACACCGTGTCACGTTCGAAGTTGATGTAACGTTCTAAAATACTTCCAAGCATTCTAGACATGTGCCCAATATCTTCACAAAATATAGCAAAACTTATTGAATTGATTCAATTAATGAAAATAAATGTGACATAGTCTATAGATATATTTGAGTATTTTGACATATCCCGCTACAATATGTAATATATACAATAATATGTGTTATAATAGGCCGATATGCTTACTATTATTTCAAGTTCTTTAAAGTCAAAATTAGGCTACCTGTTGGTATATGCATATATGGTACAAAATGTATACATTTTTTTATATTATTATTATTTGCCAATACTTCGATTATTTCAATTTAGATAACTTTGTAAAAGAAAAGTAGCCATAGCGGTCAGAGCTTCATATTTTTTTTTTTTTATTCCATCTACTTTTTCCCCTATCCCCTCCACCCTTCCATTCCATATCGAAGGACAAAGGCTGTAGGCTACAGCCGAATCCCACTAGGTGGCTTTGTAGCTCTTTGTCTTTCTGCATTTTTATCCTGAGGCTGTAGGACCTCTCGACACATGACAACACCCGCCGAAGGAGGAGCATATCAGCATGAGGCTAGGCCATCATGGCGTTACATGTGATTAAACTCTAGATGGGTATTATTGAACTTTATATTTCGTCACAGTGTTGTTCTTGGACCAATTAAATAAGCCGATTAAGTCGGTGTTAAGCTTGCTAGTTTTGCTCTATGTAAAGCACATTCGCGCTCTCAAGGTGCCGGTGGCTGGTTATGGTTTTGCGCGCAAAGTTTTGAGGTTTGGGTGAGGCTTCGCCGAACACTTTATTCAAAAACAAAGAAAAAACATTTTGTGATTGGATTCAACTCGTTAAGAATGGACAATATGGGGTAAGAATAGATTCTAAGCCTTAATTACCTATGAGGCATGCGTAGGCTATTGTGTAGAGTAGGCGTACGTGTGATTGTTTTGTTTTGCAGGCCTATATCTGTAAAATGTTTAATCCTTTTTTTGGATTGTGGACAATGTTTATAAAACACTCAGACAAAAAGTATTTTATTTTGTAGTGTATTTTGTGCGTGTGCGCGCACTTGTGTATCGTTGTGTGCATGCAGTATGGGTTCAGCAATTGAAGCAGACCTGTTACAGCTTTCTGTTACTATTGTTAAGTGAACCCCTTACAATCATCAACAAATATTTATAAATGTAACATATATATGCTTTGCTTTCAGGTTTTGCTACCCCGCCCAGATTACCAAAAGAAGGCCATCTGTCCAACCTGACCACTCCGTCATTTGAGGTTTGTGCTGCCATAAACCAGGTCCCTTTGGATTGTCCAACCCAAAGGAAACCCCGTGGTTTTAGAAACTGCATTTTTATATTACTTTCGTAATTCAAAATTCGTTTAGCCTAACAATTGCTATACAGATATATCTATTGCATATGCTACTGAATGATTAATACAAACCAATCTATTATAATATATCTGTAAGTTCACCAGCCGATCAAGCCATTAATTCATTAAACGACGTGTTTTTCAGATTTAATGCAAGAATTGCGTAACACCATGTGGCAAGATGGCCTGAAGGCAGGAGAGCCGAGTCATAAACCATGACCATGTATGGTAAGTTTTTTTCTCAACAGGGCTGGCCTTGCAGTGGCCGAGTAGCCAATTGGGATCTCCTAATTGCTTATCTAAATTTAATTTGGCTACCGAAGCAGCTAGATTGAAGGTTATGGTTTTTATAAAATAGTTTATAGTTTAAATTCCTAGGAAATAGACCATTCAAAGTTAGTTCATTACATCGCCTGCTTTAAAGTTGTCAATATAATTTCATCATTCGGTGAACTCCCCCCTGATTTAGTTAGCCTTCCATCAACATTCAGTAGCCTACTTGTTTTTACAAAATGTCCACGTGTCTTGCAGTAAGATGTTACTACCACTTGAAGGCAGCAGTGATAATTTTTTCAGAAGAGGTTTTGGTATTTTTAGGTTTAACCGTATATTTAGGTTGCCTTGTTTGGCATGTACAACATTGTTGTCCGGACACTGTACTTTCGCGTTGCTCCACTGCTGCTAACCACGCAATCATGTAAAAAAAAAAAATATATATATATAGATATATAGATATATAGATATATAGATATATATTAACACACTTGACTTCAAGATTTCAAACCTTGCTGGCATTCCACTAGTAAAATATTGAACAATGCCACAACCTCAAGTATGTCTCTTTCGATACTCTGTAACATCCACATATTTATTCACAGTTCGAGTCATTTGATCATATTTATTTGACCTGAAGCATGCCAACACGTTTAGTCTGTTAATGAGTCAGTGAGATTGGGTAGGGGAACTGGTGATTAAGCCTATCTTGAGGTACAGCGAATCAAGCGCACTCCGTTTTTTGCAGAAGTTTATCTTGTATTACATCACAGAACTCTCCCGTGACATGTCCCGCCTCTCCGCCATGATAGCGTCGCTCCCCCTCTCTTTTCTCTCGCTCTATCTGCACCTCTCTTCCCTCTCCCTTCATTGGTTTCTCTCCTTTGTCTTTCCCCCTTCTTCCCAACCAATTCCCAGCGTTCCATTGACCCCCTTTTACCTCTCTCTGGCCTCTTCCCCCCAGCCCCACCCCCCTCTCTTCTGCTCAAGGTATTCCTGTCATGTTATTTACTCCCAGGCGTTGTCGTCAGGTGCACTGGTATGCAGCCCAACCCTGAGGTTATTTCTGTTCCTCAGGCTAGGGTGGGGGGGTGGGGGGGCATAGTATGGACCATGAAATCGAAATGACTACCGCCTGATCCATCAGGGAGGGGTGGGATAGGGGGTGCCAACTCAACCCTTTTGGGGGGGTAAATTCGACAGTTTATTGACACATAGGCCATGTTATATCAGTGAGTTCACAATGGCGTGTTGCAAGACGGGGCAGGGTCGGGTTGGTCCTCAGAGGATGTCCTGCGTTTACGTTAGCCAACTCCGCTAGCCGCTAACACCACTCCTACCCCGCTCCACCCGCCATGGTCCCGCACCACGCCTAGCTAATGCTGCTGGGTGCAACCCTGTTTGTTACGAACAGGACAGCCTCCATAACAGTTCACCTACAATCCCACCTCTGTTCTCAGAGGTTCCGGAACACGCGTGGCCACCCTTGAGAAGGTCGACATCACAGCTGTCGTGTGTGTGTGTGTGTGTGTGTGTGTGTGTGTGTGTGTGTGTGTGTGTGTGTGTGTGTGTGTGTGTGTGTGTGTGTGTGTGTGTGTGTCTTGATACCATGCCCTGTGTCTTTCTGCCTCATCTTGCACCTTAATTACCATGCGGTCCTGCCAGTGGACTGGGTGGTGACGAGGGTGCATACAGTAACGCTGGGCGACCCCCTCCATCCTCCCCAGGGCTGCTTTGTCCTGTAACAGGCCTCTGGGTCAGGGGAGGGGCCCCACCACATCAGGTTCTCTCTCTCTCCTGGAGAAACCAGAGCTTTGTCTGTGTCCACGGCAACGGCCTTTTATGGATCAATTCTATAGTTCTTATTGCGCTGTGTTTTAAAGCTCTGTTGTTTTATATTTGTCAACGCTCTCCGTCCTATACAGATTTGGAACGGTGAGCTGTAAGAATATTGCCAGGTTGGCTGAAGGTTTCTTCACGACATAGCACAAGTGAACACCAGACACAGTAGGACACGTGTAAGTTGTGTGTGTGTGTGTGTGTGTGTGTGTGTGTGTGTGTGTGTGTGTGTGTGTGTGTGTCTTGATACCATGCCCTGTGTCTTTCTGCCTCATCTTGCACCTTAATTACCATGCGGTCCTGCCAGTGGACTGGGTGGTGACGAGGGTGCATACAGTAACGCTGGGCGACCCCCTCCATCCTCCCCAGGGCTGCTTTGTCCTGTAACAGGCCTCTGGGTCAGGGGAGGGGCCCCACCACATCAGGTTCTCTCTCTCTCCTGGAGAAACCAGAGCTTTGTCTGTGGCCACGGCAACGGCCTTTTATGGATCAATTCTATAGTTCTTATTGCGCTGTGTTTTAAAGCTCTGTTGTTTTATATTTGTCAACGCTCTCCGTCCTATACAGATTTGGAACGGTGAGCTGTAAGAATATTGCCAGGTTGGCTGAAGGTTTCTTCACGACATAGCACAAGTGAACACCAGACACAGTAGGACACGTGTAAGTTGTGTGTGTGTGTGTGTGTGTGTGTGTGTGTGTGTGTGTGTCTTGATACCGTGCCCTGTGTCTTTCTGCCTCATCTTGCACCTTAATTACCATGCGGTCCTGCCAGTGGACTGGGTGGTGACGAGGGTGCATACAGTAACGCTGGGCGACCCCCTCCATCCTCCCCAGGGCTGCTTTGTCCTGTAACAGGCCTCTGGGTCAGGGGAGGGGCCCCACCACATCAGGTTCTCTCTCTCTCCTGGAGAAACCAGAGCTTTGTCTGTGTCCACGGCAACGGCCTTTTATGGATCAATGCTATAGTTCTTATTGCGCTGTGTTTTAAAGCTCTGTTGTTTTATATTTGTCAACGCTCTCTGTCCTATACAGATTTGGAACGGTGAGCTGTAAGAATATTGCCAGGTTGGCTGAAGGCTTCTTCACGACATAGCACAAGTGAACACCAGACACAGTAGGACACATGTGTAAGTTGTGTTTGTGTGTGTGTGTGTGTGTGTGTGTCTTGATACCGTGCCCTGTGTCTTTCTGCCTCATCTTGCACCTTAATTACCATGCGGTCCTGCCAGTGGACTGGGTGGTGACGAGGGTGCATACAGTAACGCTGGGCGACCCCCTCCATCCTCCCCAGGGCTGCTTTGTCCTGTAACAGGCCTCTGGGTCAGGGGAGGGGCCCCACCACATCAGGTTCTCTCTCTCTCTCCTGGAGAAACCAGAGCTTTTTCTGTGGCCACGGCAACAGGGTTGTTAACACTCTGTCTGTCTGATAACCGCCTTAGGGTTTCAGAAAAGCGCTATATAAATTAAACAAATTAGCATTGTTGTTGTTGTTGTTGATATTATTATTATTATTATTATTATTATTATTATTATTATTATTCACAAACTAAACTTCTTTACACATCACGTTTCTCTCTCCTTCTGTTCAGGAAAGGACGTGTAGAAGAAGGTGGATGAGGCCTTGGATGCCTTGTTTGATGTTGACTTTGAAGAACGATGACCACACTGAATTAATAATACTAAAATACACTGCATATTTACTGTGATTTCATATATGTGGGAAATAAAGATTTTATTTTATAACAGTCTCGTGTCAGTTTTGAAAAACAGAATTTTTATTGTTGGGTGTCTTGGCTTGGCTTTTTACTCACCTGTGTTTTTTTAAATATACTTTTTTTTAAATTCCACCCATTTTCAGCCGGCAATGATTGGATTCATATTTGCAGTTGCTATTAAATGTATACATCTATGCTGTATTATCTATTTATTTCTACGTGCTTTCCTTTTGGAAAATGTTCAATAATGACTAAAATAAATCACTACTAATATGTGTGAACACATTCACATAAGTGTTGTGTTGGAGCCCTGAATGTGGCTCCCCTGCTGTCCAGAGGCAGTAACTGCTATCTATCTCCTGCTGCACAGAATGAACTCATCAGTCTGTCCTTAGGCGGTGGTGCAGGTCGTGTTTTCCCGTGACCTAGGCTGATGCTAGCATTAGTGTGTTCGGCCCAGCCTCCAAACCCCGCTGTGTTTTGGTGGGGCTTGCTTGGGGTTTGTGTGTGCTCAGCTCTCCAGGCCCGCACTAAGTCCACTAACAAGGAGCTGGTGGGTCGCAGCTAAACCCCCGGATGACCCGGAACAATGGGGAGCCTGGCAAACTGCTGACTGTTCACCAGCACTAATGCTACCCGCTATTCAGGCCTGGCTCTCGGCTATCTGATGGACTCTCTCTCTCTCTCTGTGTGTCTCCCTCTCTCCATCTATTTCTCTTTCTCTCTGTCTCTCTCTACCCTCTCTCTCTGTCTCTCTATTTCTCTCTCTACCCCCCTCTCTGTCTCTCTCTCTGCCCCCCCCCCCTCTCTCTCTCTCTCTCTCTCTCTCTCTCTCTCTCTCTCTCTCTCTCTCTCTCTCTCTCTCTCTGCCCCCTCTCTCTCTCTCTCTGCCCCCCCCCTCTCTCTCTCTCTCTCTCTCTCTTTGTCCCCCGTTCTCTTTTCTTGATTGTTTATTCCCTCACTCTGTTTCTGACTCGCTTTCACAGAGCACAGGGCAAAACACACACAGTAACACAAAGAAACAGATAATACACACTCACACACTCGTTTCTCTCCCTCTCCCCGCTCTCACTCCATCCATCCATCCCTTCTTTCTCTCTTTCACTCCATCCCTTTCTCTATTTCCCAGTGTGGGGACTCTCTCTCTCGCTCTTTCTCTCTCTCTCTCTCTCTTTTCTCTTTTGTCGCTAGCCAAGCAGCCAGCCTAGTCTGTCTCTGTCTTTACCAGACAC
>CM030182.1:15290460-15357960 GCA_017639675.1 Aplochiton taeniatus
TATGTGGTCTGTGGGTTTGCCTACACATTCAAGCCAGTGTGTGTGTGTGTGTGTGTGTGTGTGTGTGTGTGTGTGTGTGTGTGTGTGTGATCCTCTGGTTCCTGTAACGAGTGGGAGGGCAGGTACACTAAAGGGTGAACAATTTCCCAAACCCTCCGCACCAATAACACCTGCGTGAGTTTGTGTTGCCACTCAGAACATACCCGACGTGGCCCATTTCAGTCAAATGCTCGTCTCTCTTGACTGTCTGTTAACGGATGGATTCGAGTGGTTGAACTGAATGGCGATGTCGTGTTTGTCCAATGGGGCGATGTAGCTGGCGTCCGCGTAGTTGCTCTAATTAGAAAGTGTACCGTAATATATTTGGCCTCTCTCTCTCCCAGTGAATGCCTGGTGTTGATAGCTATTTATAACATGCAGACGCTTCTACTTCTACCCATTACATGCATGGTAGAATGTCTACTGGTCAATGCCCTGCAGGTCCAGCTGGAGCTTTTAAATAGCTAGTCAGACACTGGAAGCCCTTTCAGATATGTTGTGCCGTGGACACAGTTTAATAATCGCAGGATCAGTAGTCTGGCTTGAGTGTCAACAAAGTTTGACAGATTTATTCATTTATTTGTTGACTTTTTTTAACCTGGCAAAAATCTTAGGAATCATGCCAAGAAAGATGAGAGGGTGCGTGAGTGAGTGAGTGAGTGAGTGAGTGAGTGAGTGAGTGGTCAGGTCAGTTTCTTGGCCACAGGTTTCTGGAGTAGTAGGTGTGTCTCTTTCAGACAAGGAAGCGGGGTCGTGAAGTTGTTGGGCAACTCAGGAGGAAGTGAAGGGACACTCTCAAGGAAACAGAGTCTGACTTACGAGGGCAAACTTCCTTTCAAATATCGCGGACGCAAAAAGGACACACCAGCCAAGGCTTGACAACACAATGATAAAGTCATTCAAAAAAAAGTATTACAGATACTTTTTAATATGAAGTATTCAACTGCAACCCAAAAAAGCCACAGGATAAACTTGATATGTCCGTTTTTTTTGTCTAATGGGTCGAGTTGTTTGTGTTTTGTTGCTTCTTATCTCACAGAAATGTTCCTGTTTCCTGTCTGAAAATAGGCATTTCCTGTGCGAGCGGCACACGCCTGTGGGTGTGGCTGTTTTTTCCTCAACCCTCAGAGGAACTGAAGATTTATAGGGCAGAGTCTTAAAAGCCTCAATGCCATCTTCTTCTCAAAACATATTGAGGACATGATTTCCAAAAAGAATGTTTTTTTCTCTTATCTTCCAAATCAAAACGAGAGGCTGAAAAACTCCATTCCCCATGTTTCATTTCCTACTGAAAGCCTATGGATAGCCATGAGTCTTCCACACACAGTAAATAAGTCAATGAGTAAATATTAATAACCTTTTTCCCTCTCTTCATTTACACGTGTGCCTGCTCATTGTTTTGATGACAATACATTTAATTGAATTGAAATAGTGTGTTGTTTCCCTGCTAAGACGGACAGTACGTTTCCACACACTAGAATCATACAGTATCTAGCTAAAGAGAGTTCACAACTTTCAGAGATGAAGGCCGGTGCTCTCAGAGTAGGACCAGTAACAACAAACAGGGGGATATGGGAGCACATGGATCATATGAAATCATTTATTAGATGGGCAATTAAAAATAACGTTTCGACAACAATGTCTTCTTCATACAGTATCTATGTAGGAGTCTATGAAAACGTCTCAACCTGAAATTTGTCAATCCAGGTGGTGGAAGCAGGATCGATAGGTCCCACTATCACACTGTGTCCATGTGTTTCTGTGAGTGGTCAGAACACATACCATTTACAAAGACCTTTTCAGGGTCCAAGGGTTTCATTTGTCTGAAAATCGCATACATTTATATTTACATATTCATATTTTGTACTTAGCATTCATTGCAAAGGTCGCACAGTGGAAGCTGCGACCCGAAGTACCAGGAGATGTGGACGTTCATGTACACACAAAGGCCCACTCATGATGTACAATGTACACTGTAGCTGTCTCATAAACCTCAGGCGATAACTTTTATAAAACCAAGGTTATGAAAAGTATGTACCGCCAAGAGAGGACCAGGGATCTCCCGTTTCATATCAGGAGAGACATCACCTAGGAGTCTGTCTATAAATGCTCTGATTAATGCTGGCCTGGCAGAAAGGGAGGCAGAGAACTTTAGAGAAAGGGAGGAACAGAGAGGCATACCTTTCATGCAGTCAGTGTGTGTGTGTGTGTGTGTGTGTGTGTGTGTGTGTGTGTGTGTGTGTGTGTGTGTGTGTGTGTGTGTGTGTGTGTGTGTGTGTGTGTGTGTGTGTGTGTGTGTGTGTGTGTGTGTGTGTGTGGAGATATAGAGAGATACTGGACAAGAATTCAGGAAGGGCGTTTTTATCAAATTTTTCCCTCTTCTCTACCTTTTTTGTCCACATGATGATCTTCTCATTAGTTCTGGACGAGTGAACATATTCCTCATTTCATGAAATAAAATGACTTTTCTACATGCCAAAGCAGTGCCTTGCTGCCTTTGCTTGAACTGTATTGTTTAATAGAACTTGTCCAACAACAATACAAAGCTCACACTAACAACTGGTTAGATTAGTTTCAGCTGAATTTACATTTCAAATTCCTATCCTATTCCAAGGAATAGTTGGTAGAATATCAGCGTCCGTTGTTTCAACAGATAATGTGTGTTCATACATGTGTGTGTGTGTGTGTGTGTGTGTGTGTGTGTGTGTGTGTGTGTGTGTGTGTGATAGACTGACTATTACATGCTGTTGTTGACTGCTTACATAATTAGTTTGAGGACCTCTAACCATAAGTCTCTTCATTCCAGAGGATCAGTTTTGCACAGTAAGAACACCATTTTGTTTGGAAAAAGTAGACGGTTGGAACTGTAAATATTTGCAGCAACAATGGACCATTTCTCTTCTCTGGGTCATATGACTGTTTCTAAATCAGAGCCAATGAGGTCTGAATTATGGTCACACACAGTGCAGCGTTGTCGGGGCAACATCTGTAATTACCCTTTGTGGTTGTGTGTGTGTGCGTGCGTGCGTGTGCGTGTGCGTGTGCGTGTGTGTGTGTGTGTGCGTGCGTGCCTGTGTATGTGTGTGTGTGTGTGTGCTAGAGAGACAGAGTTTTGATGACAGGAAATAATAAAACCTCTCAAAGCACTGAGACCATAGCCATTGTCTTTGACAGTTATCTTTAACTGTAGTCATACCTGAATTTAGACATGTCTGTGATTGGTTGTCTCCAACATCATTTTTGACCAATCAATGTTCTCGTCCAATCTCTGTATAATGTATAAAATTGTATGCATTTAATATGCTAGCAGAAACATGATAGGTCATTATGAAGGATGGACCAGTTAAAACAGTATGAGGTTGGTTGGCACTACCACTAGTCTTTTCTGTATAAGTCATTACTAGTCTTAATATCTTGCATTATTTGACCTAAAGGCATGTAGATGTTTGAATGGTTCCCATATAAGAGGTTGTTGTTTGAATCCTGTTTGTTACACCTCCAAACTACACATACAGCCCACTTTAACACTTTCAAAGTGAATAGGAGAGTTTGTACAGAGAGGTTTCCATTACAACAGCACGTCAAACTAACTAACTAACTAATTCATTAACTAACCTATCACCATTCAAAACACAATAGCTGGATATCTAACAGAAAACATGTCCAATACACACCGCTATAGTAAAAAAAATAACCGTTTTCTGACTTGTTCCCTAGCTTTTTAGCTCTCACGGCCCAAGATGCATCGTTAGGGATCATGTCAGGTCAAAGTCTTTTGAAGACGTTGGATGAGCATTGTGAAAAAAAAATGTGTTGACCCATATCGGTGTCCTCCTGGCTCTACTCCTCCCTTTCGAAGTCTTGTTACCTCATTTTCAATACCAATTTTTGAGTTCATTAAATAATGACTTTTTTTCAGTTCTGATGACGTGGTCTCTAAATACAATTGGCCTACCTACAGTAGCCGAAAAAAACTGCAAAATGTAGTTGTGTTTTTAATAGAAAAATAAAACACACCTAAAACACCTAATTGCAAATAAATAACAGTTACAATTCAGAAGCCAACGACCTGTAGAAGGCATTTTAGCGTGTGGTATTACCGCTATGTAGTCTAACTAGTTGTCTCGAGGTCGTCATGAAGGGAACTGCGATGTAGAAGTGGTTGTGGGCAGGGCTCCATGCTTGGGAGGTCACCAGTCGGCATGTGGACGGACGCATGCAGATGTGGTCGCAGTCTGCGCTATTATAAGACAGGACTGGGGAGGTATGTGAAGAGTTCACCTTTTCTTCTCCTCCTCCTCCTCATCCCCTTTTCCGTTATCCCTCTATTCCTGCACTACTTACTGCTCAATGCAAAGACCACCCTCACACGCATCACCTGTTTCTACCCCTCACTGTTGGTGTTCGGACAGTTAAGCTGTATTAACATAGCATAAGGAAGATAACAGTGCCTCGGATAACCAGCACTTAAGTTGATGGTGAGTGAAGGATTCAACTGCTTCCACTGTTTAGAACTCGTCAAAACTATGAGAACCTACTGAATTTGACAATTTATTTAATGTAATGTAATTTAAACTTGTTTTCAGTTATAAATCTTTTCCGATGGGCAATTGCCTCCAACTGTTTACCAGTTGGAGCTAGACCCTTAGACCAGAGGTCATTCATCCCATAATATTCTAAATCCAGGCATTGATTATGATTGAGTAGTAGATTGAGTAGATTAAGTTTTATCTGGGGTTGTTAGTCAATATGAACGTCGAAGTCTGAATGAGGCTGAACTGTGGAGAGCCCGGGCGCGCGTTGAATGTGGGATATGTGCGCTCGTGACCCGCTAGACACCAGACACCTCGACATAACCCACACTGGCACGACTAGCACGCCGACGATTCTCTAAACTGTATTCTTTTTCACACGCAGAGGAATTAAAGGGCAAACAAGACACTGATACACAAACAAGTAAATAGTCTATCACGCCGTCATGTAATACAAACACACACAATGTGAAATTATAATGCAATACAGGTAAACATGATGGTATGCTCGTACACATTCGCTGGTAGTCAAACACACACTCATACACACACAAACACGGAGATATGCATACACACACACACACACACACACACACACACACACACACATACACAAACACATATGCATGTCAAGACGGGCTGTAAGGTGATCACATGAGGGAAGGACTGTGGGTTATGGCATTGCAAGGGGCCCTTGGCTGGCCTGGACAGACAAATGAATATATTAACAAACCTAAATCAGTGAGCTGCTTATGGTGTGCACAAGGGGCTAAGGTGGGTGATGGCATGGCTATTGCACAGCAGGGTGCAAACAAATCTGGGTATTTTTTATTTTCACAGTATTTTTATTTTCACTTGCTTGTGGGTGAGTATAGTGTGGAAACTATAGCTGGAAATTTGTGCTAGCATCTCAAACATGCTGAGCTTACATACCCTCATACCTCAGTCTTTTTCACCCTCAGTTCTGTGCATGCAATAAAAGTGCTTTTCAAATGGTTAGTTTGATTTGGTGTGACTGCAAGTCAAAGAAAGAGAGCCTTTTCAATGTGATCTGATAAGAGGTTTGGTGTACTACAACGTGGAAATTATTCCAAGACAGTCGTTGCACCACATAACTGTCAACAGATTTTTTTTCAGTGATTTTGATATTGTTGGGAAAAAGTTAATTTAGTTTTTAAATCACAATCACATGGAAGCACATAGCCAAGTACAGAGGGCTGCAGTCAGCATTTTTTATGGCCTTGATCTATTTTACAACATAAATGCTTTACAGTGCTGAAAGCAAGAGCAGGGGTTTTGCCAAACTTAATTTGAATTTCTCTCTCTCTGTCTTTTGTTGATAAAACAGTGATAATTTCTATTAACAACCCATGCAAGTAATTTATTCATTGGCCTATTTAAAACCCAACATACTGTAAAGTATTATGTATCAAAAAACTTTCTTAATGGCAACACTTAATATTTCAACCTCACATTCTTAGAAGTGTGGTCCTGCGTAAGACAGCCTTAACATTTCGAATTTATGAGACGGGCCTGCAGTTTAGTTTATTTTAGGATTAGGGCGTGCACCTTTGAAGGAGCTGCTGTTCCTAAATGCCAGCCATAACCTGATTATTCTTCTGTTTCCAGAGTCCGACCGGGAGCAAGAGGACAGCCATGTTTTCAGCCGGACCAGAGAACCAACCGTGAGCGATCTGCTTTTATTTCCGTTTGCTTTCATTCAATACAGATTACGTTCCCACTTTGAATATTGAATCAGAAGGTCCATGGTCTTATCGTCCCAACCTCTTCAAAATCTCATGGCGTAATTTCGTTGCAAAACGAATCGACATTTCGTGTTACGCTAACGAAACAAATAACGTACAATTCAATTACTTTTAACTGACGTGTGTACTAAGTTGAATGTTTCTAAAACACTTTGTTAATGTTGACAGCATGACAACAGTCGGACTAACTCTTGAATCTGTCTCGTCAGGTAAAAGACAAGAGACAGTCCCCCCCTCCCTCAGACCGACCATCGCTAGTCTCCCTCCCAAACCTCCACCACAGCGGCTCCACAGACGAACAGGAGAGCCCGGAGAGAGTGGTGAGTATAGGGCACACACACACACACACACACACACACACACACACACACACACACACACATACACACACACGTTACCCCTGTATAAATAAATACAAATAATTATTAGTCATGTTACAATTATTGCCCTCATTTCAAAGTTATTTTTGTTAAAGAAGTGATAAAAAATTAAATTCATGGGGATTTTAACAAGGGATCAATAGAATTTCACACCAAACTGCCGTTGACATCAAATGCCCCACATTCCTAAACGTGGCCCCCGTCAGTGTTGACTCCCAAACACCTGCTTGCCCGGTTCACCCTGCAGCCAACATCACATGCTCCCTTGTTTTAGTGTCCAGTCAGGGATCGGGCCATCACCTGGTCTGCTGCGTGAAAGGCCACACGGCATTCCGACATATCTCTCGTCAGTGTGAAAAGCCACAAAGGGAACGCACCCTGTGTTTCTCTGCTGATGCAGTGGGGGGGCTGAAGGGGCTTGTTTACGAGTTAGGGAACACATTGTGTAGCAGGCTGGTCCAGCTGGTGGCATTGTGTTAATGTCTGTGCTGGGCTGCATGGTGGGGTGTTATGGGGGCGGGGGGTCAATGCTACACTTTTCTGTTGCTGTTGTTATGTTGTTGTCCAAAGGTTAAAGAGTATCGTTAGGAATGAATGTTGGGTTGTTTTATTTAGGTGTTTATTGCAATATGCAATTAAACTACACTTTTGTGTACATATTTCACAACTTGGATTATTTTTTCTTTAAAATCTTAATTCAAATCTAAACGAAATAAGGTCAGGATTTGTCTGAACATGGAACCAGGTCAGAATATCACAGTAAAAAGCCTTTGACAGTCACAGTTTTGTTCCCCCTGCATGCCAGGTTCAGAAGGAGAGGCTCCATGCAGAGTTGAAGCAGGTCCTGAGTCTCAAACGAAGCCATCTGAGAGCGTCGTCCTGTCAACTGGCCGAACCCGAGATGGACATGACTGTAGAAGACGCCATGCCGGTGAAGCATTATCACTATTACAATCATATAATACGCATTATCACTATTACAATAATATAATACGCATTATCACTATTACAATAATATAAGACGCATTATCACTATTACAATAATGCAGTACAAACCATACGCATTATCACTATTACAATAATACAGTACAAACAATACGCATTATCACTATTACAATAATACAGTGCAAACAACACACTTTATCACTATTACAATAACACAGTGCAAGCAACACACTTTATCACTATTACAATAATACAGTACAAACAATACGCCTTATCACTATCACAATAATACAGTACAACCAACGCACATTATCACTACCACTAACATTATAATGATACAGTTCCAACAATGCCAAAAAATTGCTCAGCTAGTATGGAAAGTGTAGATCCAGGTGAGATATATGTTTGTAAGGAACCGCCAAGTGAGAGACTGTTTCTGAAAGTACCAGCCATAGACTTAACTGCAGAGGGCGCTGCACCACTTAGAAATCCTTCCTCTGTTTTCCATTGTATAACAATGGAATGCATTTAAAATTACAGTGACCGTGTGAGAGTTTTTGCTGTAGATTTGCTGGGGTAACTGTGAGTGTGTGTGTGTGTGTGTGTGTGTGTGTGTGTGTGTGTGTATGTTTGTGTGTGTGTGTGCGCGTGTGTGTGTTTGTGTTGTGAGTGTGTTTGTGTGTGTGCATGCGTTTGTGTGTGTGTGTGTGTGTGTGTGTGTGTACATGTGTGTGTGTGTTTGTGTGTGTGTGTGTGTGTGTGTGTGTGTTCTCCCCCTCCTAGGAGGTGGAGGCCGGCTCGGAGCTGGTGGAGGTAATGGTGGAGACGGAGGCTGAGGCTGGGGCCAGTGGCTACAGTGTCACGGGTGGAGGAGTGAGAGGGATCTTTGTGAAAGATGTCCTCAAGGACTCTCCTGCAGCCAAGCACCTCAGTCTGCAGCAAGGTACATCTCTCCTTTCAGCACACATCACCCCCAACGGGAAAATTGAAACAATAAAAAAAAAGTCTAATACTAAAAAACTCTATTAAACGAGCACTTCTAAAGGTTTCCCGAAAACAAAATTCTGGCTTTTTGTGCCGATGTTTTGTACCTGTATAGGAGACCAGTTGCTGAGTGCTAAGGTGTATTTCGACAATGTCAAGTATGAGGATGCTCTCAAGATCCTGCAGTGCGCAGAGCCTTATAAGGTCAGCTTCCTGCTAAAGAGGACCATTCCAGGGGCTGATGTCACCGTTCACCCGGCAACCACCACGCTGGAGCTCAAAGGACCCAAGGCCAAGGTGCCCAAAATGGTACGCAAGGTTTAGGGGACTTTGCTAGTAAAAAAAATATATAACAATAATAAAGTAAAAAATAGTGTTTTATTGAGTTCCCAACAAATCAAAATAAGGGGCAAAAAACTGATGCAATAATGTTGGCTGTCAAAATACTCTTAGATGATGGAGGAATAGTGGTAGAAAAAGGAATATAACAGCTTTAATACATTTTACAGTTTGGATGCTGATGTTCATATCAGTAATTAGTGGTTAGTCTGACGCACAGAGCCTTGTTATCATCATACACTAATCCTTATGATTTTCTCTGTGTTACAGAGCGTGAAAAATATTAAGCCTTTTAAGGTGAAGAAGAAGAGAGGGGGGCGTTTTGGGCTGAAGAGACTGAAAGAGAACAGGAAAGGAAAAGGGGAAGAAGAACTGGAGGATGAAGAAGAGGAAGAGGAGGAGGTGGAAGGATCTCCCTCCAGACTGGAGATGAACCCAGTGGATGTTGAGTTCTCCCTGCCCAAGTTCAAACAGAGCCGAGACAGGGAGGCCATGGCCGAGGCTGCAGCTATCGGAGCTGCAGCATCTGTGAGGAAGAAGAGGAGGATCAGGTTGGTTCAATCATGCTTATGATTATTGTGTGTGTGTGTGTGTGTGTGTGTGTGTGTGTGTGTAGGTTTACAGTACAGTATGTGCCATTTTGGGTTTGAATATATACGGTATGTGAATGGTTATTGTACAAACGCAAATACCAACAACTCAAATCAAGTTTTGCCATAGCTGTAACATGTGATATTGTAAAAAAGAGATATATAATAATTATATTAAAAACGTTTGTAATAAATATTAATGTAAACAAAAACACAGACTACAGAACATGTTTGTATTTATTTTGTTGTCTCTCTCCATCCTCTCTATTCTCCAAGGTTCCCTAGGATGAAGGCAAAGAGTTCCTCTGGAGCAGTAACCGTAGCAACAGGAGGAGGAGTGGACCCTGGAAAGCTAGCGGGACAGGCCGCCATCACTCTGCCTGACGTTCCGGACGCAACCGTTAAAACCAAGGGGAAAGGCCACAAGTTTGGAATCCACTTCCCCAAGACTAAAAAGACCAAGTCGGACCCTGCCCTAGCAACGGGAGGTAGAGGTTCGCTGGAGCTGCAGCCGACGGATATTAAAATCCGGCCACCGTCGGTGGAGGTCAGCATGCTCTCTGGGAGCAAGGACCTGAAAGCGAAGGAGAAGGAGGGAGCAGGGAAGTTTCAAACCCCCGGCGTTGAATTTTCCCTCCCCTCGGGTGGAGCAGACGTCTCCTTACCGAAAGTCGCGGGAAAAGCGGAAATCGAGGCTCCCGAAATCAACGTCAAAGGAGGCGCGGCGGCCGGAGAGGCCGGAGGAAAAGGGAAGACACCGAAAACGGACGTGGACAAAGGAGATGCCAAGCTCAGGATGCCCAAGCTGAAACTGACGAGAGTCCGTCTCTCGCGACACTCCGATGAGATCGACGGGGAAGTGAAGCCAAAGGGAGAAGGGCCTGAGAAGACAGGGCTGAAAATGCCCCACGTTGACGTCGCGGCTCCTAGCATCGACGTGGGCTTTGGTTTGCCTGGAGGCGAGGGGGGGGTGAAGGGCGAGGCGAAAGCGCCGGGAGCCAAGGTCAAACACGAGGGAGAGGCTATGGAGGGAGTCAAGGTTGGCTTTCCAAAACTGCATGTCACCGAACCGAAGATAGGGGGCGGGGTAGAGGCGATGGAGTCCTCTGTGACAGGCCCCAAGATCAAAATGCCCTCGATGGATGTCACTCTACCCAAAGCAAGGGGCTCCGGTGAAATCTCCCTCCTTACATATGACGCTGGAGGGACAGCAGGAATCAAAATGCCTGCAATTGATATATCCGTTCCAGATGTGGATTTGGAGATGGATACAGGGCATCATCGGAAAGCCGACGAGATCGAAGGGCCTTCTTTCAAAGGGCCACATATCACCATGCCCAAGTTTGACATCTCTTTACCTAAGCTCGGCTCAGCTGATGTGGAATTAGAGGGTCATGAAATGGAAGGGAAAGTCCACCTGCCAACGGTCGACTTCTCAACCCCCAAGGTGAAGTCAGGAGAAGGAGATGTGGATATGGAGGCTTACGTCGGCGGAGGCGGTAAATTTAAAATGCCCCATTTCGACGTCTCTCTCCCTAAGTTTAAGTCGCCAGAGGGAGAGGTGAATGTTGAGGGTCCAGACGCGAAAGGGGGGATCAAACTTCCCCATGTAGACCTCTCTCTTCCCAGAGCCGAAGGAGAGGTGGCCATTGAAGGACATGGCGGCAAAGGAGGAAAATTTCACATGCCGTCATTTGACGTCTCCCTCCCCACAATGAAAACAAAAGAAAAAGGAGGAATCAACGTCGAAGGGCCTGAATTTAAAGGTGGGGAATTTAAAATGCCTTCCGTTGACATGTCCTACCCTAAAGGCAAAATGGAAGGAGAACTGGACCTAAAAGGGCCCTCTGGGAAGGGAGGTAAATTCCAAATGCCCACATTTGATGTTTCCTTACCAAAAATGAAACTCCCAGAAGTTGATCTAGAAGGGTCTGAGGTAAAAGGTGGGAAAATGACAATGCCCTCCCTTGACATTGGCATGTCGTTACCAAAAGGGAAGGTAGAGGGCGCCATTGACATAGACGAACCAACTGCCAAAGGAGGCCAGTCACTGGACATGTCTCTTCCGAAATTCAAATTACCAGAGGGAGAGGTGCATATTGAGGGTCCCGAAGCCAAAGGCGGCAAGTTTTCAAAAGGAAAAGCAGAGTGTGACATTGGAGGCAGCGCTGGCAAGGGAGGCAAGTTTAAGATGCCCACGCTTGACATTTCTTTTCCTAAAATGAAGTCAAAGGGAGGTGAAGTCAACATTGAGGGGCCTGAGGTAAAAGGCGGGAAATTCAACATGCCTTCCATGGACGTTAACCTTCCTAAAATAAAATCTCCAGAAGGTGAGGTGAATTTAGAAGGCCCGGATGTCAAAGGAGGAGGGAAGTTCAAAATGCCAACTATTGACCTCTCACTTCCCAGAGGAAAAGCAGAGGGGGACATTGACATTGAAGGACATGGTGGAAAAGGCGGGAAATTCAAAATGCCCAAAATTGACCTTTCACTTCCTAAGGGAAAAGTAGAAGGTGGTGATATTAATGTTGAAGGAGGCACAAGGGCAGGGGGCAAATTCAACATACCCTCTCTCGATATCTCTCTTCCTAAAGTCAAATCACCTGAAGTAGATGTTAACTTAGAGGGGCCTGATGTCAATGGCGGGAAGCTTCATATGCCATCATTAGATTTTTCCCTGGCAAAAGGAAAAGCCGAGAGGGGAGTAGAAATTGAAGGCCCTTCCGGAAAAGGAGGAAAGATTTCTATGCCGACGATTGATTTAACACTGCCGAAAATGAAAACCACAGAGGGCTCTGTTAGTTTAAAAGGTCCTGAGGTGAAAGGAGCAGAGTTTAACCTGCCATCTACGGAGGTCTCTCTTCCTGGAGCAAAACTAGAAGCGTATGGTAAAGGCAAAGCCAGCAAAGAAAGCAAATTCCATATGCCCTCGATTGACATTTCCATTCCGAAAATGAAATCCAAAGGAGGCGATATAAACATTGAAGGACCCGACATTAAAGGCGGAAAGATTAAAATGCCCACCATTGAGTTTTCACATCCTACAGGGAAGGTTGAAGGTGATATTAATGTGGAGGGAGGTGATAGAAAAGGAGGGAAATTGAATTTGCCCTCCGTTGATTTTTCTCTACCTAAGGTCAAATCACCAGATTATGATGTAAAGATTCAGGGGCCTAAAATTAAAGGGGGAACGTTTGAAATGCCCAAATTAGACGTCTCACTTCCCAAGGGGAAGGCGAAAGGTGACATTGACATTGAAGTGCATTCTGACAAAGGTGGTAAATTCAAAATGCCTAACGTTGACGTTTCATTACCTAAAGTGAATCTACCTGAGGGCGATGTCAAAATAGAGGGTCCTGAAATAAAGGGAGGAAAAATTGAAATGCCTACAGTGGATTTCTCTCTCCCAAAAGGAAACGTTGAGGGGGACTTTGAAGTGGAGGGTCAT
This sequence comes from Aplochiton taeniatus, assembly GCA_017639675.1. Taxonomy (NCBI): domain Eukaryota; kingdom Metazoa; phylum Chordata; class Actinopteri; order Galaxiiformes; family Galaxiidae; genus Aplochiton; species Aplochiton taeniatus. The sequence continues at coordinate 15,303,484 of CM030182.1, forward strand.
GGTGGCAAAGGAGGCAAATTCCATATGCCCTCACTCGATATCTCTCTTCCTAAAATGAAGTCAAAGGGAGGTGAAGTCAACATTGAGGGGCCTGAGATAAAAGGCGGGAAATTCAACATGCCTTCCATGGACGTTAACCTTCCTAAAATAAAATCTCCAGAAGGTGAGGTGAATCTAGAAGGCCCGGATGTCAAAGGAGGAGGGAAGTTCAAAATGCCAAGTATTGACCTCTCGCTTCCCAAAGGAAAAGCAGAAGGGGACATTGACATTGAAGGACATGGTGGAAAAGGGGGGAAATTCAAAATGCCCAAATTTGACGTTTCACTACCTAAGGTGAATTTACCTGAAGGCCCTGAAATAAAGGGAGGAAAAATTGAAATGCCTACAGTGGATTTCTCTCTCCCAAAAGGAAAAGTTGAGGGGGACTTTAAAGTGGAGGGTCATGGTGGCAAAGGAGGCAAATTCCACATGCCTTCACTTGATATCTCCCTTCCTAAAATGAAGTCAAAGGGAGGTGAAGTCAACATTGAGGGGCCGACGGTTGGAGTTGATACTGAAGGAGATGCAGGAGCGGGTGGCAAATTTAAAATGCCTAAATTTGATGTATCATTACCAAAAATGAAGCTTCCTGAAGGTAACGTTAACATTGAGGGCCCTGAAATAAAGGGCGGAAGTATGGGCATGCCATCTGTAGACTTTTCCATCCCCACAGGAAAAGCTGAGGGTGACATTGATATTGAAGGGCATGGAGGAAAAGGGGGTAAATTTCATATGCCCTCATTCGATATCTCTCTTCCTAAAATGAAGTCAAAGGGAGGTGAAGTCAACATTGAGGGGCCTGAGGTAAAAGGCGGGAAATTCAACATGCCTTCCATGGACGTTAACCTTCCTAAAATAAAATCTCCAGAAGGTGAGGTGAATCTAGAAGTCCCGGATGTCAAAGGTGGAGGGAAGTTCAAATTACCAACAATTGACCTCTCGCTTCCCAGAGGAAAAGCAGAAGGGGACATTGACATTGAAGGACATGGTGGAAAAGGCGGGAAATTCAAAATGCCCAAATTTGATGTTTCACTACCTAAGGTGAATTTACCTGAAGGCCCTGAAATAAAGGGAGGAAAAATTGAAATGCCTACAGTGGATTTCTCTCTCCCAAAAGGAAAAGTTGAGGGGGACCTTGAAGTGGAGGGTCATGGTGGCAAAGGAGGCAAATTCCACATGCCTTCACTTGATATCTCCCTTCCTAAAATGAAATCAAAGGGAGGTGAAGTCAACATTGAGGGGCCGACGGTTGGAGTTGATACTGAAGGAGATGCAGGAGCGGGTGGCAAATTTAAAATGCCTAAATTTGATGTATCATTACCAAAAATGAAGCTTCCTGAAGGTAACGTTAACATTGAGGGCCCTGAAATAAAGGGCGGAAGTATGGGCATGCCATCTGTAGACTTTTCCATCCCCACAGGAAAAGCTGAGGGTGACATTGATATTGAAGGGCATGGAGGAAAAGGGGGTAAATTCCATATGCCCTCACTCGATATCTCCCTTCCTAAAATGAAGTCAAAGGGAGGTGAAGTCAACATTGAGGGACCTGAGGTAAAAGGCGGGAAATTCAACATGCCTTCCATGGACGTTAACCTTCCTAAAATAAAATCTCCAGAAGGTGAGGTGAATCTAGAAGGCCCGAATGTCAAAGGAGGAGGGAAGTTCAAATTACCAACTATTGACCTTTCGCTTCCCAGAGGAAAAGCAGAGGGGGACATTGACATTGAAGGACATGGTGGAAAGGGCGGGAAATTCAAAATGCCCAAATTTGACGTTTCACTACCTAAGGTGAATTTACCTGAAGGCCCTGAAATAAAGGGAGGACAAATTGAAATGCCTACAGTGGATTTCTCTCTCCCAAAAGGAAAAGTTGAGGGGGATTTTGAAGTGGAGGGTCATGGTGGCAAAGGAGGCAAATTCCACATGCCTTCACTTGATATCTCCCTTCCTAAAATGAAGTCAAAGGGAGGTGAAGTCAACATTGAGGGGCCGACGGTTGGAGTTGATACTGAAGGAGATGCAGGAGCGGGTGGCAAATTTAAAATGCCTAAATTTGATGTATCATTACCAAAAATGAAGCTTCCTGAAGGTAACGTTAACATTGAGGGCCCTGAAATAAAGGGCGGAAGTATGGGCATGCCATCTGTAGACTTTTCCATCCCCACAGGAAAAGCTGAGGGTGACATTGATATAGAAGGGCATGGAGGAAAAGGGGGTAAATTCCATATGCCCTCACTCGATATCTCCCTTCCTAAAATGAAGTCAAAGGGAGGTGAAGTCAACATTGAGGGGCCTGAGGTAAAAGGCGGGAAATTCAACATGCCTTCCATGGACGTTAACCTTCCTAAAATAAAATCTCCAGAAGGTGAGATGAATCTAGAAGGCCCGGATGTCAAAGGAGGGAAGTTCAAATTACCAACTATTGACCTCTCGCTTCCCAGAGGAAAAGCAGAGGGGGACATTGACATTGAAGGACATGGTGGAAAGGGCGGGAAATTCAAAATGCCCAAATTTGATGTTTCACTACCTAAGGTGAATTTACCTGAAGGCCCTGAAATAAAGGGAGGAAAAATTGAAATGCCCACAGTGGATTTCTCTCTCCCAAAAGGAAAGGTTGAGGGGGACTTTGAAGTGGAGGGTCATGGTGGCAAAGGAGGCAAATTTCATATGCCTTCTCTCGATATCTCTCTACCCAAAGGGAAGTTACCAGAAGGAGAAGTAAAGGTCGAAGGTCCTGAAATGAAAGGGGGAAAATTTGAAATGCCTACATTTGATGTCTCTCTGCCCAAAATGAAGTCCAAAGAAGGAGAGGTCAACATAAAGGGACCTGAGTTCAAAGGTCAAATGGAGATGGATGCCCCTGCTAAAAAAAGCAGTGGCGGGCTACACATGCCAACGCTTGACATTAGCGTGCCCAAGTTTGATCTTGACCTTAGTTTTGATGCAGACAAAGAGGCATCGGGAGGCGGCCATCTTAAAATGCCCTCCATGCCAAAGTTTGGTGGCAAGGTCAAAGGAGATATTGACACGGACGTCAACATTAAAGGGGACATTAAAGCGCCAAAGATGAAGGGTGGCGTGAACATGGAGGTAGGTAAGATAGAGGGTTCGAGTGGATCTATTAAGCTACCAACCGTTAAACTGCCGACAGTTGACATCTCGGCTCCAAAAGTGGACTTAGAGTTTGGTTTATCCAAACCTAAAATGGACGAGAGTGAGGTGGAGCTACTGAAGGTAGAAGGAGGAAGGCCATCCTCTGGAGCCAGCTTTGAGCTGCCCGACCTCTCCCTCAAAATGCCCAAATTCTCCCTTCCTAAGTTTGGTGGGAAGACCAAGAGTGGTGTCTTTGAAATAGAGGGGCAAGGCCCAAAAGGAGATATTTCCCTCAGCACACCACAGATAGAAGGAGAGGTTAGAGTCCCATCCGTTGACCTAGATGGAGACGGCAAAGTTAAAATGAAGGTTAAAAAGCCCAAGATAAAAATGCCCTCGTTTGGAATATCGAAAAAGGACACAGATGTGTCTATCTCTGGTCCGGATGTCGACGTCCATTTGAAAAAAGGAACACTGGACATTCCTAAACCAGAAATGAACATAGAGGGCCCTGAAGACAAATCGAAATACAAACTGAAATTCCCCAAATTCAAAAAGTCATCGCCGAAAGGTAAACTACCTGAGGGACGAATGGACTTATCAATGGAGGGGGGAGGGGAGGGAAAGGGGGGCTTCCACATACCCGATGTAACCATTAAAATGCCTAAATTCTCTATGCATGGGAGTGGATCCGCAGAGGGAGACTTTAGCCGGCCTGGTGGTGACCTTGAGGGCAAGGCCAAGGTCAGGATGCCGTCGGTGGAGCTCAAACTACCGGCGTCAAAATCCCCGGAGATGGAGATGCTTCTGCCCAAAGCAGAGGTGGATGTCTCTGACGCGGATATCCAAGGTTACGAGGGAAGCCTCAAAATCCCCAAAATGCCCTCTATTGACGTTTCCTCTCCGAAGATCGACCTGGATGTGTCTTTGCCCAAAGTACAACACGAGGGGGGAGGAGGTAAATACAAAATGCCAAGCATCACCATGCCTGATATTGACCTGTCTCTTCCCAGAGGGAGAACCGGAGGAGTCGATGGAGCAACGATCGGAGTTGAGGGAGAGGGAGGGAAATTCAAGATGCCACTTATTAATATGCCGGATGTAGATTTTTCACTGCCCAAAGGAAAATCAGGGAAGGTTGAAGGATCCGAGATAGAAATCAAAGGAGACGGAGGAAAATTCAAAATGCCAAAGATTGATATTTCACTGCCGAAAGGGAAATCTGGAAAAATTGAGGGGCCAGAAATTGAAATGGAGGGAGGTGGAGGCAAATATAAAATGCCACACGTTAAAATGCCTAATGTGGATTTATCACTTCCCACAGGAAAATCGGGTAAAATTGATACACCCGATGTGGATGTAGAAATTGAAGGAAAGGGAGGTAAATTTAAAATGCCACATGTTAAAATGCCAAACATTGACATTTCAATTCCTAAAGGAAAAGCTGGACATATTGAGGGGCCAGAAATTGAAGTGGAAGGAGAGAGAGGACGATTGAAAATGCCTGATATGAAAATGCCAAATGTTGATTTTTCTCTACCCAAATTCAAATCTGGAGATATCAATACTCCAGATATGGACATTGAATCAGAGAGTGGGAAATTGATAAGGCCTGATGTTGACTTTTCCATACCTAAAGGAAAATCTGGAAAGATTGAGGGGCCAGATATTAAAATGGAGGGTGAGGGAGGAAGATTTAAAATGCCACACATAAAAATGCCTAACATTGATATTTCACTTCCCAAAAGTAAATCTGGAAAAATTGATAAACCTGATATGGATTTGGAAATTGAAGCAGAGGGAGGTAAATTCAAAATGCCACACATGAAAGGGCCTGATGTTGATTTATCCCTGACGAGAGGCAAGACTGGAAAGATTGAGGGTCCAGAGATGGATATCCGAGGGGAGGGTGGAAAATGTAAAATGCCGCATGTTACAATGCCAGCCATAGATATTTCTCTGCCCAAAGGTAAATACGGAAAAATTGAAGGGCCAGACCTTGAAATCAAAGAAGGAGGGGGTAAATTTAAAATGCCTGGGATGAATATGCCAAATATCGATTTTTCTTCACCAAAGGTCAAATCTGGAGACGTCAATACTCCAGATATGGATATTGAAGCAGAAGGAGGTCATTTCAAGATGCCACATATTAAAATGCCACACGTTGATATTTCACTGCCTAAAGGAAAAACTGGAGAAATTGAGGGTCCAGAAATGCAGATGAAGGGAGAGGGAGGAAGATTCAAAATGCCTCATTTCAAAATGCCTAATGTCGATATCAATCTTCCCAAAGGAAAAACTGGGGGTATGGATGCACCTGATATAGACGTAGAAATAGAAAGTGAGGGAGAAAAGTTCAAAATGCCACATGTCAAAATGCCCTCATTTGATGTTTCACTCCCTAAAGGAAAGGCTGATATTAAAGGGCCGGAAATGGAAATGAGAGGAGAGGGAGGGAAATTTAAAATGCCGAAAGTGGATTTATCGTTACCTAAAGGAAAACACGGTGACATTGGTGGACCAGACTTTGAAACAGAGGGAGAGGGGGGAAAGTTTAAATTGCCACACGTCAAACTGCCAAATATGGATTTTTCACTGTCTAAAGGCAAATCTGGAACGTTTGAGGCGCCAGATATTGACATAAAAGGAGAAGCAGGAAAAATTAAAATGCCTCATGCCACAATGCCAAATACCGATATTTCACTGCCAAAGGGAAAAGGTGGGCACATCGAGACACCTGGTATGACAGTGGAGGCTGAAGGAGGCAAATTTAAGATGCCTCATATTAAGATGCCAAACGTGGACTTAACCATGCCGATGCTGAAAACAGGAGAATACAAAGGCTCAGAAATGGAGATAAAGGGGGAAGGAGGCAAGTTTAAAACGCCACAGGTGAAAATGCCAAACATAGACATTTCACTTCCCAAAGGAAAGGCTGGAAACGTCCACGCGCCAGACATGGACGTGTCGGTTGAGGGTGGAACATTTCCCACAGTGGACGTCACCATGCCGACGGTGAGAACAGGCGAGGCAGACGTCAGGCTGCCAAGTGGTGAGGGCGAGATGAACACCCCTGGCATGACGTCTCCCGGTGTCGATCTGGACGTGAACGTCGGCAAGCCAAAGCACGGCTTTCAAGTGGAGGACCAGCACAAGGGGATGAAACTCAAGATGCCTACGATGGACATCGGAGAACTGGAGCTTGACACAGGCCTACACAGAGGAAAGAAGGGCAGGAAGAAGATAGAGTTACCCGACGTAGACCTCAGTACGTCCGGGAGCGGTGGCAAAGTGAAAGGGCCCAAAGTCAAAGGCACCAAATTCAAAATCGGGATGCCTAAAATGAAAAACTATGTGGAGCCATCGGAGGAGGCGAGGAAACCAGGGAAAGAGAAAGACAGTGAAGGAGTCGGGGGTCTGTTCAAAATCAAAAAGCCTAAACTTGGCAAAGGCTCTCGAGAGCTCCCCGAAGCAGAGATTAGTGGCTCAGCGTCACCAAATATTAGTCTACCAGACCTGGGTATTTCGGTAGGAAATAAGGAGGTGGAGCTCCATGGCCCAGGTATAACGGGTGACAGAGGAGGGGTCAAAGTTCCAGCTCCAGAGGTCACATTACCAACTATAAGCGTGCAAGGCAAACAGGGCTCTGCCACTGGAGCAGACACTAAGAATGGCCTCTCTTCATCTAACATTGAGTTCAGACCGCCGCGAATACCGGATATTGAGTTTGATATCGGAGCGTCTGATGATGAGGACAAGGAAGCGGGAAAGGGTCGTAAAATGAAAATCCCTAAATTCGGGGTGGCACTTCCCTCCATCTCCCCCCCGGAAGGCAGAATGAACGTCCATGGCTACGACATCCTTTATGAAGGTCCTAAGATGCCCAAAGTTAAGAAAGCAGTGTTTGTTTTGGTCGACCCTCCACCCGAGCAGCCATCGGCCTCCACCAAGCCGCCACTGGGGGAGCTGGCTGTAGGTGGGGTGGACACAGGAGACCTTCAAATCAAACTGCCTAAAATCAAAATGAAGCCCACCTTTGGAAAGTCAGGCTCCAAAGAGAGAGTAGATTATGCGAGCGCTGAGAGAGAGGTGGAGGGAGAGGAGAAGTCAAAAGGAGGGCAAATCAAAATGCCCAAAGTCTCTTTCTCTCCCGGAAAGTCAGGTTCGTTCGACGTCAGCCTGAAAGGTGAGGGGTCGAACTCCAGCCTCAACGGAGACAGTTCCAAGGATGACAAAGCAAAGTTTAGCGGAAAAATCAAGATGCCCAAGGTCGAGTTGACCTCGCCGTACTGCAAAGTGAGCGGCGGGGATGAAGGTGCTGAAATGGCAGCCAAACTGATGGAAGATACTGGATTAGGCGGAGTAGTAGGCGCAGATGGAAAGGTCACAAAGGAAAAATCTGCCAAGATGTCCTTCCCCGGTTACAGTAAAAAGACGGAGGTGGAGGGAGGTGAGGAGGCCAGGGGGGATGTGGTGTCGTCCTTCGCCAGGACAGAGATGTTGGACAGGGACAGCTCCGAGTCGCCGAGCCCCCTCGTCCCTGGCTTTGCCCTGGGCTTCAGCTCAGGAAAGGCCCAGGCTTGGGGACAGGAGGAGGCCAAGAGTCGAGAGCAGATGACAGAGGAAAGAGAGACGAACCCATGGTTCAGGGTTCCCAAGTTCCACCTGAAGCCTCACTCGACCGGTGAGGGGCCTTTGTGTGTGTGTGTTTGTGTGTTATACGTTAATTAACCAATTGACTGCGCATGTGTATGTATGTATGTGCAAATACACACGGACGAGTCAAATGTCTTTATGTTTCCCAAATGTATTACATAAGATTGTATTCATATAGAAACATTAAACCAGGTATAATGTTACAATTATAAGAGCTGGGTTCTGTGCCTGAGCGTAACCAAATCAAATGATTTATCAACAGCTCAAAAGCATCATTGCAAGCAGATATTCCGATGCCATATAGTGCTCCTTCTTTATTTTTCCCAGCTCATGAATCCCTTACTTTACTCAATGAGAGAATCCTTTTCTTTCACGTAGGTTTCCTTCAAATCACTCCGGAGGGTTCCCCCCAGGGCAGGAGGAGAGGAGAGGTGGGGGAGACGGGCGAGGAAGAGCTCTCCGGCACCTTCCGCCTTCAGTCACCGACCGAGATGGGTTTCACCTGCCGGGAACTTTCCGAGCAGCACCACGTCACCGCCGCACAGGAAGGAGGTGTCACCATGGTGACCGAGACCACCAAACGCACGGTAACCATGGAGACCAGGACTGCTAAATCCACGACGACAACAACCCAGAAACGGCTGATGGAGGACAATTACTGAGGAGGAAAAGAAAAGAACAGAGGGAGCATCAGAGAAAGAAGTAGAAGGTGGAGATTGTTGGTTAGTAGTAACAGTGGTTGTTGGAAGTCAGGTAATTGCATTGCCTTGCAAATACAATATTGCTGTGGCTTCCCAAAGGTAAATGTAAAGGTTATTCACTCTTATACATTTTTTGTTTTGAACATTCAATCTGTATGACTTGCTTAAACAGAGTAATATATTTGCGACTGTGTTGTTTTTATTTTTATTTTTAAATGTGACCATGTTTGTAACTGTTCCTCAACTTTTATTATTTTTTTCGTTTGTTTTTATTTTTTGTCCTTATTTGCTTCTATTTTGGTTGATTTCATGAGTTTTAATTTGAGTGTACACATAATGGTCAAATTTATAGATTGTTTTTCAAAACATTGTCCTGCTCATTAGCGCTAACTAATTGACAGCTACATAGTTTTTATGATAAATTATACTATGAGTTTATTTAATTTATAATAATCTGAATCCAAAGTACAATTTTGTAAATACATCAACATTTTGTCTGTTTGAACAACAGTTGGCCTTTAATGAAACGTAAATGTAATTATTTTCATATAAATATGGCCAGTAGGAGTAGATATACCATACAGGACTTTTGTGACTGTCCACATATGTAAGGCTTGAAGTATGGTTTGAACTTTGTGCCTTTTATCTCTTACTTACTTTATTTTCTTTCTGTTTTCTCCCTTAAAAAAACAACACTTTTATCTGCTGTAACACATTACACAACGTACACGTTGTGCATACATATTTCTCATATAGTTTATGAAGTTATAAGCCTGCTACAATGAGTGTTGGCACCAGCCAAAGAGTGGCATGCTTCTTAAATCCTTCTCTACCGATAAAAACCATAGCCACAGGTAAAATGTTTCAAAATGAAATCCATAATTTCACAGCGAAGACATTTATCCTTCAGGATGTTTGTCCTCATCTCCCTTGATAATCTTTTTTTATTTCTTATTTTTCTTTTTGGTGAGTTAGATTGTGTTCAATGTGTGAGATAACTGCATGGAATCAACCCCGAACAATCTACACTCTGTGAAATACGTTTACATAGTTGTAATTAACCAGTGCCTTTTAAAAACCTGCTTTGCAGGTAATAGTTACAATAACCATAGAATGATTGTCCACCCAAATGTTCTCACCCAAATCTCCGTAAGGCCGTAGACATTTTTACCAGTACTTTTTTTCGGACTATAGGCTTTACTTTCAATATGGCTTGCAGAGTTTTTCATTAAACCATTGCAATAGAAGGAATGTTGTCATATTAATAAAAAAAATATTCTTAATAAAAAAAAGAATATAAAGTTGGATTTATTTATTTTCTTCTTGAGTACAGTTCAATACTTGACCCACACATTGTATGCTTTTCAATCAACAAGGGAAGATATAACTTGGCTTTTTATATCATAATTAACCATGAAATTTCAGTCAGTGAGTCCATGATGTGTTTCATAGTCTTGGTGTCTAGGTCTAAGTACTTGAAGCAAGTCGTGTCCTAGGCTTGGCAAAATGTTTAGCTCATTATCAACCGTTAACGGGCATGCGTTTTGGTCTTAGGACAAACCAGGCCAATATGTCAGTGATTTTCCAATCATCCATCACTTATATTTACTATATTTTATCCCACAATATATAGGCTATATGACCTATTTTATCATGAAGTGCGCCTTTAGCCGGGGGTGAAAGCATAACCGCACACGGCTGACGTCATTCCTTTTTGAGCATGTCTTCTCTATCCACGAGCTCCATAATGATGCGTTGCTACGTAGGCACCTAGGATGCGTGAGTCAGTGGGATGCAAGCTAAATAGCTTACCGTCATCCGTCTTGCTGAGGAGCGCAGCGCATGCACGCACGCACTGGAGGCTACTGCGGTAAAGATGCGGCGACACGCGCGCAGTGGCTCCCGATAGTATTAACTATGACAAAAAAGATGCTAAAATATTGAATATTTAATCTATAGAATTAATTGAACGCCAACGCCGTACAAATCGGACTAAAAACCATAATCTAAGGCTATCCGATGGACTATTCAAGCGCTATTTCCCCTTACAGGCCAGTGATGGTTCAGAATCATTAAGGACGTCGTGCCGAGCTATAGCCCACAAAAGGATGCTCCAGCTCTCAAGGAAACAATAAAATACAACCGTCAACGAATCGAAGCAACAGAAAAGAACGAAATTCGGAAATGTTCAAGCCAGCAAGATCCTACAGTCAAGAACATTGTAAAAAGAGTTTGGTGTCAAGGTAAGAAATCTAAAATGAACCATAAAAGCATGCATCCACTTTGACTGCATGCATCAGCGACTGGCGCTATAAACTCAGACAATATTTTGACTGCACATGAGGTGGTAAAACTATTGAATGGGACGCAAGGATAGTCTGTAATTGGAAGCATAAATTGATCTTGTTATAAAAGGATGTAATATTCCTGTAATGTCCCTGGGGCTTTTCATTTTGTCATTTAGAAATGCGTAACTGTACGCGTTGAATGTGGATAGCCCGGAGAGCTGACGAATGTCCTGTTCAATGGGTTATAATAGGTGTGTAATTAAACAGGTGACAAAGCACGTTTGATAGAGGGGGACAATAGTATTACACGCAATCGAACAAAAAAGAATCACATACTAATAAAACAATACAAATATTCCAGTTTACACTAGTCATCAGCTTTACCTTAAAGTTTCTTACATTTTTTAAATAGAAGAAATAAACTGGTGTCCTATGGATTTGGTTCTTTATATATTATACAGATGTGCATTTTTAGCTGTCCTCCCATTGGTGAAATTTTGAATGATTACACAATTACAGTAATATCTATCCAATCTCAACCACAATTCACTCTAATATGGAAATCAATCATGATTTAAAATAAAACATCTATGGAAGGACAGATAATCATAGAATGCATTTCGATGAGTCTGTGTTGGAAGTAAAAGCCCCAATTGAATGTTTGTCCACAGGAATGACTGATGTGGAACACTGTGTTTCTCCCTCCTCTAGGTTGTTTTTCTGGAAGCTGAGTCAGGGCTCTCAGGTCAGCTAGTCATCCACTGAGATATAACTCTGTCCGACAGAGGAGTCCAGAGCCGAGGCAGCTGAGGAACGCCGCCGGACAAAAAGGGATGTTGACAGCACAGACATCAAAGATACACAACAACCCATCCTTGTTATTACCATCTTCCTAATTCTTTAGTGTAGTCAGGGACATTTTGTGAATACGTTTAACAGTGGGGTCAGATTTGCTCAAATCAAAGTAATTGAAGGAGATCACTTTTAAAAAAAAAATTGGGGGGGCGGGGGGCGGGGGGCGGGGGGTTGGATTCCCATGATGACATTTGAATCATACCTCATCAGAAGTAATGTTTTGATCAAATACTATTTGATGGAATGTTCATGCAAACCAACTCAAGAAGGTTCATATGAGAGTGGCCATTTCAGGAGTCACTTGTGAGAATGTTTTGTTGGTAAAAGACCTCTCCTTTGGCAGAGACAAAAAGAAAGAAAGAAAGAAAAAACAAAAAAAACAAAAAAAACAAACAAATCACTTACTTGAAATCACCTAAATGAGGCCTACCACTGCTCCCACCACTATGCTCCAACAGAACAACAACAACAACTACCCCTGCCTTGGCGTGACTGCCACAACCAAGGAGGTGTCCCACAAGTGCTCCAGAGGGTCGCTGCCCTTCCCCAGTCGACGCGAGCTGGGACTGGGGGACCTGCCTCTGGTCAAGGGCTTTCAGGGCCTCCGAGCCTGGGCCTTGTTCTCCAAGAACCGCCACAAACCCGCCGCTGTGAGCGGAGGAGGTCCGGGTCCGTTGCCATCTTCTGGAGGACCCGCGGCACCGTGCCCCAGGCCCGCAGACGTTTACCCCGCCGCCAAGTGGGGGCGACTGGGCTACGGCGGGGTGGCAATGGGGGTGCCCCTGGATGCTAGACAGGCCGGCCTAGGGGCCTTAGTGACCGTTGCCACTCTGAAAGCGTCGGAGGGAGGAGGGCAGACCCAAACAAGATGCCTGGTTCTCCGCACCGAGGGGGGGACCTGTCTGTATTCCACGGCCCAGAACGGACCTTGCCCCTTGGGTATGGGTCCCCGCGTGCCCTCCCAGCCGGCCTCTACCATGGTAAGTGGTTGGCTGAGAGGGAAGGTGTCCGCAGGAGACAGTGGAAAGAGAGAGCCGGGACCGGCCCCATCGGCGCCAAGGCCCAACCGGGTCCGAGTCCGGTCCGGCCGGAGGTGGCGGAAGTCCTCCAAGCCCGCCGGTCCGGCACCTGCGCAGGAGAAAGCGGGTCAGCCGAACAACAGGCAGAGAAAGCTCAAGGAGGAAGCAGAAGAAGACCAGCTCTCCTGCTCTAAAACCCCGGTGGGGAAACAGGAAGAGGAGGACAAAGGAGCGTTGCCTAGCAACCGCCAAAACAACGGGAAAAGCGAGAGCTGCCGCGACTTCCCCGACGGCGGAGTGGAGAGGCCGAGTCGAACGCAGGAGAGAGGAGGAGGAGGTGGAGGAGGAGGAGGGGGAGGGGTCAGAGGTAGCCCCGCATGCCACAGTCGCGCTCGGTCTAAAACCGGGGGAGAGGATGGGAGGAGAGGAGAAGGAGGGCAGGCGGGGAGAGAGGGAGGAGGTGGAGGAGCGTGTGTGCCTAATGAGCTGAGAGCCGGAGAGACGGAAAGGAGGCAGGGGGAAAAAGAGGAGCAGAGGAAGGAGGACGGCTGCTTTGGTGCCCGCCGCTCGCGCACGGCTGGCCAGCGAAACGACCCAGAAAACCCCAGCCGCTCTGGGGCCACGAAGGAGGAGGTGCAAGACAGCGTGGCGCCAGAGGGGGCGATGCAGCCTCCGACCACCCATAACAAGGAGCTGCATCTGGAGAGGCAAGAGCACTTAAGTGGGGTCCCAACTGGAGAGGCAGATGTTACCACTGTGCAGGGGGTGAAACGCACGAAGGACTGTGACGGCTCGAAGGATCTCTGTGACACGCGAAACGGACCAGCCGACGCAGGCCGGGACGGTGCGCCTTGCCAGTCAAACGAGCCGGACCCCAGCGCACGCAACAGAGAGATCGGTGAGACGGCGAGACGCACAGAGGACTCGAACAACTCGGCGTGGACGGACGGTGGTGTGGAGCGCACAAAACAACCGACGGAATCTGAACGGGATTCCCAGAGGGCAGGAAGGGGAGGGGAGGATGGAGAGGCGGGGGGTAACACAAGCCACCGGGGGACTCGTGTTCAAAGCTTCAACCCAAACAAACCCCCTCGCCTGCCGCGTTCGTCCTCCTCTCCCCTCCTCTCTTCGGGAGGCGCTGCCTCACCCGGTCCACTAGAGGGCAGCACTTGCAGTGCGGCGGGTGAGACAGACTGGGATCAGTCACAGAGCGCTGAAGTAGGAGAGGACAGTCACAACAGCTCCACGGAGCACATAGTGGAGTCAGACTCTGGAACAGGAGCCGCCGAGGAAGACCTGCGTGATGGGGCTGGTGATGAGGCAGAGCGACACAGGGAGGCCCACCCCCTGACGGACTTGGAGGAAGAAGGGCATTCCCGTGTTGACAAATGCCGGTCGAAAGCGTTAGAAAACGTCGCTATCGCGAGCCAAGAAAGACAGAGCCAAACGTCAGACATGGGGGTTAGTGTAGAAAAAGACAAGTCAGGGGCTGGGCAAAGCTGCCTGAAAGAGGAGGACGCCGTTAAATCGGTGTTAGACGAGCCTGTCAGCGTGCTGGGGGAGGCGGCCGCCCTGCCGCCATCACCTGAGAGCGGAGGCCCCTGCTGGCTACCTGGGGAGACCCTGTGCGAGGTCAGAGAGGTCAGGGAGGAGGAAGACGCCGGCGGGCAGGCGGAGGGACCAGGGGAGGGAAACGTCCCGCAGTCAGAGACGGCGAGGAGCAGCGGACGGAGAGGAGCCGCGGACGCTAGAATGGAGGAAGTGGAGGAGAACGTGGGAGAGGAGGATGAAAGAATGGAGCTGAGAGATGAGAATAAGAGGGTTGAGGCCCAGAAGGAGTTTGAGGAGGACGAGAAAGAGGAAGAGTTAGTGGGGGGGGGGAGACGAGAGGTGTTCAAAGAAGGGAAAGAAACGGAAGACGGGATTGTGGGGGAAAGGGGAGATAACAGGACTAACGGCACAGTGAAAGAGCCTTGGTCTGGTGATAAGAGAGAGGGAGGTTGGACGGAACAGTACAGTGCAGAGGGAGAAAACACGCACACGTTTTTCAAAGAGGAGGGGATCCAGAAAGAGAAGTGTAGGGCCAGAGCACGGCGCGTTCCCCCGTTCTTGGATTGCCTGCCGGGGTGGAAAGGAGGAGGGTGGCGCGAGGGAGAGAACGTGGGACACCGGCCGCAGGGAGAGGCCTGTTGCTCTGCCGCCACAAGTCCCGCCCCCTCTCCCTCTCGCGCGCCCACACGCCGTTCGCCTAATCCCACCCCCCGTCCCGCTCCCCCGGGAGCCATGGCAACGAGCCGGGCCCGTGGGCAGGGAGGGGGGGCCGCAGGGACGGAGGGCGAGGGCGGCGGGGGGAGAGCGCCGCTAGCCAGCCCAGCGCAGCCAGTCGAGGGGAAGGAGAGAGGGTGGGAGCCAGGCTTCACTGTGGACTCCCTGGAGGGGATCCTGGTGGCGAGGACAGGACAAGAGGAGGAGGAGGAGGAGAGAAAGGAAGGCAGACGGCGGGTAGAGGAGGAGGGGGAAGCAGAGGAGGAGGAGGAGGATGAGTTTGGAATGTTCGTGCAGGCGGAGGAAGAGGCCGCGTGGGTCGAGGGGTTTGCTACGTCGGCCGCTGCAGTGCCTTCTGGGAAACAGGACAGCGTGGGTGAGTCACCTGTGTCTTTGTATTTATCTTGTAATCGTCTGGTAACAAGACACTTTGAAATGGGCTGCTTTCCGCCCGCTCTCAACTGCTGCCACAACAAAGGAAATGTAACTGTTGCAGCGACTGTCAAAGTGAAACCAACACAACGCTCAGAACGCTGTTTGATCTGCGATGCATAGTTCATTATGTCAGAGTTTTCCACAACTGGCCTTAGGCTGGCCAACAATTAGCCTGGTAGTTCAAATTCTCTCTAGTCATAATTATTAACGCCATGGTTACCTGCTAAAAGACATCAAAGGGATAAAACTACATGTTTGTCTGTGAGCTAGCGTCTGTTGCTATGTTGTTTTGGATCTAACTAACGGTCAGGCCATGTAGCCAATCCCTTTATTACCACCGCTAATCACCTAGTCTGGCTTGACCTGGATTCCTCTCTCTCTCTCTCTCTCTCTCTCTCTCTCTCTCTCTCTCTCTCTCTCTCTCTCTCTCTCTCTCTCTCTCTCTCTCGCTCTCTCACACACACACACACACACACACACACCCTCACCCTGCATGCAATGTGCGCCTCTCTGTTTTTCCCTTTCTACCAGGCCACCTCTCAATGATTTAGTGTCAAAGTTGAAAGAAGAAGTGGGTGAGAGAAGGGAGGGAAACGTGCAGGGGAGGGTGTGAATAAATGAGAAAAGGAGGGAGGAAGGAAGGGTAAAGAGCTCAAACTGTAAGCCTGTGTTAGCCTCAGGCTATAGTCACACCCAGACAAATAAGCACACACACACAAATACATACAGTACGCACACATACTTAGACACACACGCAAATAAACTCAAATAAACCCATGGGACAGAACTTGGGGGAAATAGGCATTCAAGGTTTGAGTGTTTCTATGGAAATATATTGATTGCCTAGATCCCATAGGTCAGACTAAACCAATATACACACGCACGCACACACACACACACACACACACACACACACACACACACACACACACACACTCACTCTCTCACACCAAAAACTAGCCATTGCCAAGTTCAATCAGGTCAGTAGAATTGAGGCCAGGGCCTGGATGCTTACGTGTTCTATTCATAACACACACAGGCACAATGCTCTGAAAATATTGGCCCAATAATAAACTGTGCGTGTGTGTGTGTGTGTTTGCTTCCCCTTTTTTGATACAGCACATGCAAACCATTACACGCTCACAGACAAGCCTTTCCATTGGGCTTCGGAATGGACAGACAGCTCATCCCACCAATCAGACGACACATGGACTGCTTTTTCTCAGGACCCATTGGAAGAGGGGCAGGACACAGCGGGAGAGTGGTGGCAAATCAAAGCCGTGGAGGAAGGGACAGACAGACTGTCAGCCAGTGAGAGTCTGGTACTGTTGGTCTTTTTAATTGTTTACAGTAACATAATTGCTTGGATTTTAAAAATAAAAACTATTACCACTACAGGGTTAAGCAAGGTTAACTTAATCTTCTTGGACTTTCTACAACCCCCAAAACAAAAATGTATATAAATTGTGTTAGCTTAAAAAGTGTTGAGTCAGTATGTGCTCATCTATTCTGTATAATTAGCTTAACTCAGCCTGGGTTAGCCCTACTTAACCCTAGTATTCTTCTTCTTCTTTACCAACCCAGGTAGGAAGTGTGGTGTGACTAACGTATCTACGTGATCTCTGTCTGGTCTAGAGTGCTGTGTTCTCTGCGGCCTTCCCCTCATTTCCTGCCCCCTGCGGCCCCCGTCGCAATGACTCCGTTCCTACGCTCACCCAACTCCTCCGAGGGGACAGGACCCAGAACCAGGACAGTACCAGAACCAACACAGACCCCAGGCAAGTGCGGTGTTGTCCCCACTCTTGAGGAACCGAGCCGAACTATGCACTGTGAACTGACGTGTTCTGGGCTGCCTGGACGTAGCTACACACCGTGCTGTCTAAACAGAATATTTATGATGCATGAGACATTCGTGACAGAACACTAACACTGTGCAAGATGGTTCGGAGGGTAAATGACGAACAGAAACACAGAGAGAGAGAGAGAGAGAGAGAGAGAGAGAGAGAGAGAGAGAGAGAGAGAGAGAGAGAGAGAGAGAGAGAGAGAGAGAGAGAGAGAGAGAGAGAGAGAGAGAGAGAGAGAGAGAGAGAGAGAGAGAGAGAGAGAGAGAGAGAGAGAGAGAGAGAGAGAGAGAGAGAGAGAGAGAGAGAGAGAGAGAGAGAGAGAGAGAGAGAGAGAGAGAACTTTAGAAGAACATAATCACTCCCTATTTTTTATTTAGAATGCAGAATTTTCTGAGAAGTTCTGAGTATGTTAATTCATTTGTTTAATTGGTCCTGGACGTCAATATGCTGCACTCACCCACCTATCACTATAACCCTCTGGTTTAAAAACGTCTCTAAGTTTACATTTTCATTTCATACCAAATATAACTCCCAATTTGAATGAATAGGAACAAAACCTAAGTCCTTATGGTTAGGGTTAGCCCATTCAAATAAGTCCAGTGACGTAAGAGCTTCTGCTTGCCACTCCACTTCTTTGTTGACATCAAGTATTCT
The DNA here is from genome assembly GCA_017639675.1 of Aplochiton taeniatus. Classification (NCBI taxonomy): domain Eukaryota; kingdom Metazoa; phylum Chordata; class Actinopteri; order Galaxiiformes; family Galaxiidae; genus Aplochiton; species Aplochiton taeniatus. Next base: position 15,321,333 of record CM030182.1, read on the forward strand.
CCCCTAGTGGAGATCACCAGTAGCTACAACAAGACTTGTCTAAAACTCCTTCATTTATCATTATTACATGTATTGTACAGGATGTCAGTAGCAATTGTCCATGAAGGAAGATACTATTATAAAAGGGAGAAAATATTTTACGGACTAGGATGGTTAAGCCAGCTAAATGTCTCCCTGGTCTAGACCATCCTCTGTTTCCTTCCAACAATGGCCATAGTGTCTGAAGCTAGGCCGCAGAGAAAATCTGCGGACCAATCGATCTGTTTGGCTATACTCCTTATCAGTTTGAATTCAAACCGTGACAGGTGCCTTGTGAATCACAACCCGGCATGGAGCTCAAACTGCCTTTGCGGTTGTGAGGTAAAAAACTGGTGCAGTTTTTTTATATGAAACTAAACTGAAGTTGAACTGTACTCGCCATGTGGTTGCACTACATTACATCATTGGGTCGTGTAAACGGGGAAAACCTCGAGTCAGGATTGTAGTCGTTATGGTCAATACTGTTGTAGACTCTCCTTGGATTGTAGTCGTTATGGTCAATACTGTTGTAGACTCTCCTTGGATTGTAGTCGTTATGGTCAATACTGTTGTAGACTCTCCTTTGATTGTAGTCGTTATGGTCAATACTGTTGTAGACTCTCTTTGATTGTAGTCGTTATGGTCAATACTGTTGTAGACTCTCCTTGGATTGTAGTCGTTATGGTCAATACTGTTGTAGACTCTCCTTGGATTGTAGTCGTTATGGTCAATACTGTTGTAGACTCTCCTTGGATTGTAGTCGTTATGGTCAATACTGTTGTAGACTCTCCTTGGATTGTAGTCGTTATGGTCAATACTGTTGTAGACTCTCCTTGGATTGTAGTCGTTATGGTCAATACTGTTGTAGACTCTCCTTTGATTGTAGTCGTTATGGTCAATACTGTTGTAGACTCTCCTTGGATTGTAGTCGTTATGGTCAATACTGTTGTAGACTCTCCTTGGATTGTAGTCGTTATGGTCAATACTGTTGTAGACTCTCCTTGGATTGTAGTCGTTATGGTCAATACTGTTGTAGACTCTCCTTTGATTGTAGTCGTTATGGTCAATACTGTTGTAGACTCTCCTTGGATTGTAGTCGTTATGGTCAATACTGTTGTAGACTCTCCTTGGATTGTAGTCGTTATGGTCAATACTGTTGTAGACTCTCCTTTGATTGTAGTCGTTATGGTCAATACTGTTGTAGACTCTCCTTGGATTGTAGTCGTTATGGTCAATACTGTTGTAGACTCTCCTTTGATTGTAGTCGTTATGGTCAATACTGTTGTAGACTCTCCTTCGATTGTAGCTCAACTATACTATTACTGTACATTCACTAAACGCAAGGGAACAGAAACGATGTACTTCTGGATGTCTTTATCAGCCAATTGCTGAAAGGAAACAAAATCTGTCATCCAGCAAACCGACCAATCAGTGCTCCTTCCCCTAATCCCTTCCTTAACTGACTGCTCCCTTTTAATTTCCCATCATTCTTTTTTTATTTTTCATTCCCACAGGTTATTGGATGGCTTCCACGACCTGAACAAGATGATTGGCCAGCGATATAAACGAGCCACTGTGGTTTCCCGTGATCTACTCTTGCAGTCCCTGCATCGGAACCATACGTACACAGTGAGTAATGACGCAAATACAGTGTATTTATATATGCATTAACAATGAAGAGACAATACATTCACTTTCCACTACTGCTCCTTTGCAGAAAAATCTATACCATAATCTGAATGTAAGATGTAATGTAATGTAAGATTGCTTTTTATTTATTTACTTTTATTAGACTTTTTAATTCAATAACTATAATGCATTGTGTTGGTGCTCTGCAGTCACAAGGCTTCATTGCATGCAGCTTATTAACAGAGTTTGAAGTTGTTTTCATGAAGATGATGGGGAAACCAAAATAACTAAATTACCCAGGATGTCAGAATGTCGCAACTGAGTGTCTGCACTTCTGCACATCATGAGACCAAACTGGGTAACAAAACAATAACCCGCATTGTCACAATTCTGGATTAGGGCCAATGTAAGTTAGCATAACCGTATCAATTGTATAACTCCAGTTTCTTACCCCTTAGTTATCATTTATTGAATGTCATGTACGTGACAAATATAACACCCTTTTTAAATGTTTCTGAGTAAAAACACATTTTGTTGGGCCGGCTCATCGGGTAAGGTGGGCACCATAAAGCTAGTCCTTAATGCAGCAGCCCGGGCCCTATGCTGCCCCCCTCTCCTTCTCCCACCTTTCCTGGTAATCTATTGCCTTATCTAAAACAAAGTAAAAAAAAAAGATCTTTAAGTAAAATAAAGCAAATATAGTTGTTATTCCGGTAGTTCACCAAGGTTTAATATCCTTCAAATTTTTGTCTAAGTATTTTTTTCCTCTAAGTAGCCTGTAAATGATTTACACAGAGCTCATCAAACTTTAATTTCACTTTTCCTCCATCAGAAAGACAACTGAGTAATCTGAGCAATAACAGTTGGAACGGTTTCAGTCAAATGTTGCAAAAAAAACATAGCCTTTAACGAAATGCAAATATTGTGCAGTTATAAAGGAAATCTACACCATGATTTGAATTGAAACGTCCTTGACCCATTGCACAGGTTTGTATATAATGGTTGAAACTCTTTCTCTTCAGGACACGCTCCCTGGGCCCCGGATTGTTAATCACAGCCATTCCCCAGGCCTCCGCTCAACCAATCAACATGCTCCTGCTGTGGAGAAGAGGCGGTTGTCATATGACCAAAACAGGAACATTATGGAGGAACAATGAAGATTCCATCCCTGGCCCAACAATCCATACCTCACAGAAGATTCCATTTCCTGACTGAAGATTCCATGAAGAGCTGAAAATCATATCATGTTTTTTTGACTACACTAGTCTACTGACAGTCCCACAGGCCCACCATCCATCGTGTCAGTTCGAAAACCCACTTGAGTTCTGTCAAGTTCCTTGAGAAGAAAAAACTAAAAACAAGACAAAAAAGAAACCCAACCTTCTGCTTTCCTATTAAGGGAATGAAAAGAACATTACATGGCCAAAATTGATCCATCCATTCCTTTAGCAAGAACTCAAACACATTTTTTTAAAGATTCCGGAACCTTAACAGAGATTTATGGAAACCGATGAATGCTCTGAGCACCTTTTTTTTTTGTGTGTGACAGCGATGATGATGATTTCCAACTGGTCTCAGAAGGAAGGTGATACATCTCCTGTAGACTTACATTAATGACAGAGTGCATGCACAGGCTTAGCGACCTGTCAAAAAATGCACAATCAAATAGTTGAAAAACATGAGGGGCACTTGATGTTGCATGTGTGCAAATAGCATACTTACACTATGGATGCTATTCAAGTAAGTGACAAGTCAAAGCAACCAAGTCAAATCAAAATAAAATGCTCACTTTAAACACTAACGTTTCACTTATCCAACATTTTATTTTACCCAGTGTTCTTTTTTTTTTACAGATTAAAAGATTTAGCCATGCAATCTTGTTTTGATCTACTTTAGCGGTGTCTTTTAAGTTATGAATCGAGAGTCACCCATGAACCTTTTCAAAGTGTTTATTGGTGTTTCACCTACACAGACAATGACCCCGCACAGGTTTCCACAATTCAGTCTCTCTACTAAATTAATGAATACCTGTGCACTGTGCACCAGTCTTGTCACAGTCAATTTAATGTGCACTACTACCCTCAACCTACCCATAGTACAATGCTTGGTTTAAATTTGTAGGACAAGTACTAAATTAGGAATTACAAAGAAGCATGATGCAATTCCTGATTTATGATTGGCTCGTACTTTTTTGTGTGTGTGCAAAAAGCAGGTTTTTTGTCTTCCAGTCATTACAAACAGGGAAGCCACGGAGAGTGCCAACATTTAAAAAATTCTCTCGGATAAGGAGGTGGTTCAGGAATACGTATTTGGGAGAAAATATTGTGTCCTTTTCTTAAATGATCACTCTCCTCGTGAATTAAAAAAAATTAAATAAACATTCACGTGTCATACACATATATGCACGGGCAGAACATGGGGGTGTGGGTGTGTGTGTGGGGGGGGGGGGGGGGGGGGGGGGGGGGGGGGGGGGGGGGCGGTCAGGAGGGACACAACCAAGTGAAAGGAGGGCAGAGAAAATCGAACTTATCTAATATTTCTAAAATGATGGCAGGGGATGGGGGGGGGGGGGGGGGGCATCAGGGGGGCCAATCAGATTTTTAGAGGGCCGTAGCGAAGCTACTAAATATTTGGCTTACCATGGAATGGTAACAGTTTTTGTAACAAAGATAAACAATTAAAAGGTCAACGGAAAATAAACTACTGACAACCCAACTCACCTTTCAATTTGAAAGTGGGTTTTAATTCCATTGTATCGCGGAATATATTGATCATGCTGTCATATCGTATCATCATGAACATAGTGTTGCCTTTTAGATAATGAGCAAAATATCATCTCATGGTCCAGAACTTTATTTCCCTTTTCTTTCAAATGTTTGTTCATCAAATCAGTTACAGATATGAGAAAGGTAGACAAACAGAAAATGGGTTCATCTATTCTTTGTTAAAAACTATGGATTCCCACAGAATAAAATATTCAATCATTATTTTCTGTGCTACTCAGAAGGAGAAAGTTTGTCAACTTGATTGATTGATGTAATAAAATCAGAACGTGTTACTGCTGTGGTTTTATTTTTCAGAATATTGGAGGCCTCTATGGTGTTGTTCGCATGTTTGAGTCAGGTGACTTCAACTGAGGAAGTTGGGACAAAGACTTTCCCCCTTTTATTTTGCTCTCTCCCTCAATTCTTCTCCCTAACATTTTCTCCCCACCCCTCTTCCTGTATGTCCTTCCATCTCTCCCTCTTTGTGTGTGCATGAGTACTTCCTCTCATGGGAAACATCTGCATGGAACTGCTTTAGGCTTAAGTAAACTTAGGTGTTATCCTTTAAACAGACAGAACATGAATCCAAACAACGGCTGGACTAGAGTTTACTCACGGTTGTGTCATTCTTAACCTTCGGTACAAACTCACTCACCTTTTAGGGAAAACTCAGTGTGTGTTTTGATGTCAGCTAAGCCAACTGGTAAGACTTGTTACACGCCCCTTAATTATTCCAATACAAAAGGCACTGCCACTCACGCTTTTGAGCAAAAACAAAAACGTCGGATAACCTTTTTGGCTAATAATACTCTCCCAGTTGTAGTCTTCTCATGTTTCTTGATACACAACCATTCTAAAAAATTCTATGAATTATTTCTCATTGATGAGTCACAGAGTGTGTTAGCATGAGAGCTGGAAGCGGCAGCAGCTGTGTTTTAGTCACTAACCATCATTATCTTCTGTTTCTGTCCATCCTTCTCTCTCTCTCTCTCTCTCTCTCTCTCTCTCTCTCTCTCTCTCTCTCTCTCTCTCTCTCTCTCTCTCTCTCTCAGCTTCCTGCCGATCCATGGTGCTGAAATGGTTAACTCAATGAATTGCTGAGTCAGAGAGGCCCGCCTGCCTGTTTCACTATGATAACAAACTACAGCATTGTATTGTTTGTGTGAGGGAAAATATCCCTTTAGTCGGCGTGGTGTGACCTGTTTTTTCTTTTATCAGATCACCATCTAATGCATTAAAGCCGACCAGTCTGTTTCTTTAAAGACTAACTACACCGTTATCAACCTCTAACTATCTATCTCAGAGGATTTATGATTTGATGTTATTCATTTACGATGTTTGTTCTCAAAGCCAAAGTAGTTACCTTTCTAAAAGAGGCTGCTACGGTAAATTAAGGGAACAGCAGTGCAATATGACCTGTAGGCAAACTGTTTCAAATTCACAAGCATAACAGCACTTGGCTCGGTCACGTTAAAAGCCCAAATTAAAACTCAAGGAAAAAGTAAGCAAACATCTAAACTGTTTACTTTTAACTTACTTTTTTTACTGAAGCTAAAGCATTTCCTATATTTTTCGTCCTTGTTTCTCTATTTGTTGACAAGTTTTACGGTAGTCTAAGACTAATCTCTCCAGTGGTCCAGAAACTGGAAGGGATAAACACAGAGGTCGTCATGGAGATATCTTGACCTGGTTTAGCCCAGCAAGCTGTATGCTGTTGGGGTTGCATTCCAATAATATGAAGCTATTCCTTTTCCTGCTATCTTATCCTCAATGGGTGATTGGATTACACACTGTATATTTTACATAAGCTGGTAAATATATGGCATTAAAGCATCTATGCTATTGTTTTTTTTACTTTGAGTAGTAGGTCCTATGTAGATCGACGTTGCTGCGATATGGAGTATAAACACAAACATCATTCTAAACGTAGCCCAAAATGTATATTGATAGATGTACAAAATGTACGTCTAGTATTCATTTTGGAAACACCCTGCTCTTGGCATCCTGGTTACTAGGGGCGGAGGTATGCGATGATAAGGAGGAGTCCAATTAGCTCAGCAGTAGAAGGCTACAGCTGAGTGTGTGACAGTCAGACCAAGGTGGAGCGGTTTGCCGTATGACAGTATTGGCAGAAGACGAACGATGTCTTCTGTGACCAAATCGTGGTTTCTGCTCGCAGGTTTTATACTTTCATATATAACCTATTTGATGCTAGGAGCTCTTGTTTTCTCTAGCATCGAACGGCCAGTGGAAGATGATATGCGAATGGACATCCAAACCTTGAAGGAAGAGTTTCTGAATCAAAGCTGCATAAACGCAACATCCCTCGATATCTTTTTAAACAAAGTTTTAACTGCAAATAAGTTTGGCGTATCAATTCTTCGAAATTCTTCCGTGAATTCTAACTGGGACTTGGCGTCTTCTTTGTTCTTTGCAAACACGCTTGTCACAACAGTCGGTGAGTAGAGAGGAAAACAGTTTTGGGGGGTGGGGGGAGTTTCCGCGTTGTTTTTCCCATAAAGTGTCCGTGGGTGTTACCTCAAATACATTTGAACTTAACTGCCACTTGATTCCTGGCAGTTCTAAAACTTGAAATATTTTTGCTACAGTTAATACTAGTTAATCTCTAATTGTGGCCTTATTTTCCACTGATGATCAGAATATGCCACGTTGTATAGGCTAATTTTAAGTCTGGTATTAAAATTAGGGAATGAGCGATAGTCATTCAAGTTACACTTTTGAATATTTTAAATTCAATTGAAGTACAACAATATTTTAGACTTGTGGCTTGTTAATACATTTTTCTTTTAAAAACGTCTGTGTTTTCTGCTGGGCAACGGGGTAGGGAGGGGATGAATAACAATCACACGGTGCTCTCAAGATGGGACAGTCTGGGGTTTCAGAATCGAAGATCAAGAGCAAGAAAGTAAAGATGAGTAGTGGGATAGCTTAGGACATAAGGAAACTTCCCAAGTTAAAGGAGACTTCTTTCTACTCACTACATTTAGCACCATTTTTGTATCAGCCTTTGGAAAGCATTATACTCCGGTGATCGCAAACATATTTTGAGGTGTCTTCCTAAAAGTTAAATGAGCAAGGAAGCCCCTAGTCACCACCATATTCGATTGATTCTATCCTCCTACCAACAAACATGTCTATCTCTTGCTCCTGATCAACTCTAGGCATGGTGACATCACTCAACTGATTGTCTATTTAAGAAACAGATACATTGATTGATTTATATTGATTATAAAAGGGGAAACTTCAGCACAGCAAAAAAAACAAACTAAAAACTTGTCAGCTCTTTGTGACAGCAATTCAGCATTTGGCATAAGTGAAATGCAATTATGTGTTGATTTAGTTGGTGTCCAAACAGTCATACAATGGTATCGTGCCATCACAGATAGCCAGACACACACACACTGAGAGAAGTCATCATGCAAATGATTATGTACACAAATGACTTTGTCTTTGTGTCTGTGGACACTTGGTGCCGTTAACACCGAAGCTGACGGTGTCATCTCTTTTTCAGTTTGGCCACTGTTCATTGAATGTTGTTTTTCCACCTGCTTTGACGTTTCCGCAGCACTTTGGACTGAGGGTCAGAAGCCTCCAAGGATATTGACCAGACCTCTGCCCAAATATGTAGCAGGAAAGCCACTGGGCAAAGCAAAACTAGATTACATGATTAGATAAAGCCCAAATAGCTGCACTTTAAGCAATATAATGGTGTCTAGTTGAGTTTTTAGGCAACCAACCAGGAATCATGTTAAACATTTTCAATAAAAAAACATACTGTGTTTGGAATACCAGGGTAGTGGTAGTGTCGTTTAGCAACAGACACAGTATAGGATAAGCACGAGGTCTGCACCATAAAAGGTGCATACTGCTTCAGTACCTGTTTCTTTCCAATGTCTTTTAGGCTGAGTCCATTGGTGCTGCTTTAGCCACAGTGACGTCTCCACTTTCCCTGGCTCTAATGGGCCGGTTTGTTTTCTCTGAATGCGTTATTTCCCCCAGGACTAGTGCCACTACCCTCAGGAAGTATTCCTCTATCACAAAGAGACAAAGACCCCCAATGTCAGATTTGATGGCTCAAAGCCATTGCTCTGTCCTAGCTCTCTAGGGGATATTCTAATGCATGATCACCTGGGAGTTTCAGCCGTTGGCTTTTATGAAGATTGATCTTCTCACCTCAATTCAAGATGAGAAAGAGAGACAATGCTTTTGTAGCGATTTTAGCCTTGGGGCCATGTACTAGTAAACCTGTCAACGCCCTCTGTGTTATGTTCCCATGCATTAAAATAGGAGGGGTTCTCTAACCTGGGGCAATATTGATCTCAATAAATGTACCTACTTTTTATTACTTTCATTTATTTGTGAAGGAGCGCATTAATATACATGTCTGTGTTAGCCAGGGATTGTTTAATGGAGTCTAAAGAGTTACAGAAGCGTTAGTAGGTGAGGTCAGGATATGTTTGGCTACATCCTGGTCCTTTTTCCTAGCAGCTTTTGGTTGGAGTTCGTTTCCAGGGCGTGTTTATGACTCCAGGGTCAGGTGGTTACTTCCTTCTCCGTTGTCGATGTGGCACTGCTTTTTATTTCCTGCTCCGTCTGACATGGTCATATGGGCAATGTTTTTTCTATTAAATCTTTTTAAGTATTGTTTGTGTATTCAAAAACAGGAAACTTTACATTGGTCTTCATGTATTTACATGGTACACTGTCATGCTGTTCACATGGAAAATTAAAGCCTGATTATGCAATGCAAATACAGGTTATTTCCCCTGCAGTGTAACATTTTAAATGACGGTGTAACTCCAAATTCTTCTTTTTTTTTTAAAAGTGAATTTTGGCATGGACCGTCAAAGATCTGGAAGCCTCTGCACATCAATTTAACTGCATTAGCCATTCGTTTCCTATTCCAAACGCAATGACAGACCAGAGCCTGTCGTGGTTAAGGGTGTTTGAGAGAAACGACTTGTTTTCTGCTCATCCATCCACTCTGAACTGGCACTGACCTTCACTAATAGAAACACAAGTTAGACCTAACATTGATTGACGAGACCTCTAGAGACCCTAACAGTAACTGCATTCTGACTATTTTTAAAATGGAGTCTGCAGTGTAACAAATAACCCCTTTGTCTACACTTTTGACATGAGGAGAATGAAAAAGATACTTGTTCAATTATTACTTGTTGGTTCCAGGCTTTCTTACCATGCAGGATTTGTGTTGTTTTTGCAGCCAGGAACAATGCCATTGGTAACCATGCAATTACATAAAATAACATGCGTGTAATTTGAGGGAAGCCAGCACCTGTGGAAAGACTGGTCTAGAAATGATGAATGAAAGAGAGAGAAGTAGTATTCACTGCAAAAAAGTTCAAGCAGTTTATGAAAGCTATTTTTTGCTCTGAAGTGGTTTCCAGTTTCACCGGTCCAGCTGTCTGTGGTCTCATATGATGCAGCACTTTTCTGGTGTTACCCTGAACAATGCCCAAATATGCAAGGAATGTTTGCTTACTCTTTCTCTCATCCTCCTTGTCATATTAGCTTGACATGTTACTAATTGTTAGAATAAGAATGCTTGCAAAAAAAAATGAAATACAAAAATGCATTTTCGTCATCCTCTTTTCTCCTTCTCAACCTTTTTCCTTTTCTGCTCCCGCTTCAAATTCTCATTCCCCCTCCCTCCCCCTCACGTCTTCTCTCCCAGGTTATGGCCACAGCACCCCCCTGTCCGACGGCGGTAAGCTCTTCTCCATCTTCTACGCCCTCCTGGGCGTCCCCTTCACCATGCTGGTCCTGACGGCCTGCGTCCAGCGTCTGATGTTCCCCTTGGTCTACGCCCCCGTCGGGCTCTTCCAGAACTCGGGCCTGGCGCCCCGCAGCGCCGCCGTCATCAACTTCCTGCTTCTTCTTCTGCTGGTCGTCCTTGGCTTCTTCATGGTCCCGGCGGCGGCGTTCTGCGCCCTGGAGGAGGACTGGTCCTTCCTGGACGCCGTGTACTTCTGCTTCATCTCGCTGTGCACCATCGGACTGGGGGATTTCGTTCCTGGGGAGCAACCGGGCCAGGAGCAGAGACCGCTCTACAAGATCTCTGTCATGTGTGAGTGCAACGGTGCCCTCCTACCTATCTCTTAGTAAACAAGAAATACCTTTCCGTTCTTATGAACCAACCATTGAATTCCACAGAGTAGACCTCTGGGTGTATATTTATATTTAGTCATATTTAAACGCTATATTCTACCTGGAGTACCTCCCTAGTTTATAACAATTACCACCCAGTCTGCTCAACAGCTTTTTGTGAAACGTACCTTTTTATTCAATAGAGCATACCTCCTTGTACGGTACCAAGAATGCCTCCTAGTAAACGAGATATACTTTCTATTGTACTGACTGCTGAGTGTTCCTCTCCATGGCTAGTACTCTTACTGGAGTTCTAATACTCCAGTTGCTAAGACAATCAACACCCCACTGCTAAAACATGTGACCTAGCAACAGCCAGCACTTGATACATACTTGTCCATTGCAACTTTACAATGTTGCATGTTGATGACAAGACCTCTCTTGGAAATTAGGAATGTTGAATGTGACTCGTGTACAAGACTTGAAGTTGTAGTTAACAGCTGTGCCGTATTCTCTGCCTTTATCACGGTATTCATTTGGCTAATATTTCAATTGTCGTAATATAACTGGCTGTGGGGGAATCTGTTTGATGTCAGGGTGTGTGTCATTTTAGCTTACTTCTACTACCAAGGTGTAATGTTTGATCATTGTTCTGGCTATTGTAGGTCAGCAGAGTCTACATTTATTTTAAAACCCTGCAAAGTCAAATAATATGTATTTTGGGAATGGCCTAATGTATCCAATCTAACTTGACTTGTCAATCCAACTGAAGGAATGGGTTAGTTGATAAAACTACATACCCCAGCTTTTATGGTCATTTGAATAGTGGTTAAATGCACTCTGCTGTGGTGCTTTAAGGACTTCAGTCGGTAACAGAGACAGGTTTTACGGGTGAACTCCTCAGTTGTCATAACCTCAACCAATTCTTTCTGTGGTTTGGTTGTTCTAATTTGCCGTAAGTGCAACCAATGAGGTGCCCGAAACATCTTTCTTTGTCCCTAGAGGTGGAAAGGCCAAGCCCCAAGCGACCACAAACTGTTTGGTCAACCCTGATTCACCATCGCTAATGTTCCTTAATGAACAGACCAGCCCAAACAGAAGAAAGCTACTGTCAAGTGGATGCGGTGTCTATTTGTAACCTCTGGCATGAATCTTCACACTGGCTGTGCCGTGTGATATCACCATTATACTCAATACACTTATTAGAACTAGTACCTACACTATTTTTAGAGACTTTTTTCTGTTTTAGAGTGGTCTGATTAGAAGGGCAAATACCATCTGGTATCACAAAGGAGGTTATCTTTAGGCCCATAAAACAAGAATTTGCCAATGACATCTGCTCATTCCTAGTGGTTCCAGACTGTCCTAGTCTTCAACACAAAATAAACACACAAGAATTGTCCTTTCCTTTTCTGTCTTTGATGTCGGTATAGGACATACAACCACCTAACCTATAAGCCAAAGGTTGACATGAGATCAGATATTATAGATTTATATTTATCTAGCGGTTATCTGACATTAGACCTCCCATGTCCAGTAGTTTGGGATCATGAATGATAGCGTACCAGATAGGGCCCTACCAGACCAAAACAGCTTGACTCTTGGATCTGAACATATGCCCAGTGTGAAAGCTAGTTTGTTTTAATCCTATCTAATCAGCTGAAACACAGGGGTGTTTGTTTGCTGTTAAATGTTGAAGTGGCATATCTGGGATGCCTTTCTACCCAGTAGAGGTTAATTCATGCACAGGGACTATGTGCAAATTAGATACCCTTCCCTCTTAGAGTGTAGCCTGGAAGTTGTCAAACTACAGAATCTACCCTCTCTCTCTCTCTCTCTCTCTCTCATAAAACTCTCTCTTTCTCGTAACCCTCTCTCTGGTTCGCGACCTGCTCTACTCTAAGTAATCGTCACCAGACTTCCCTTCCTGGAGAAAGCCGTGGTGTCACGAGGATATATAGCTTATGATTATTTGTCAGCTCTCTATTCCCAGAGCCAATAGACTGACCTCTGGAAGCGTTGTGTGGAATTCGGGTAACATTACTTTGGGGGGGGGGGGGTTCCCCTGTAAGAGGGAATTATGTTAGTTCTCTGGGGTATTTTCCCAGTGAAAAACTCGAGTCAACGGTCAAAGGACCACACAACATTAAAAGTAAACTTACGTAGGTCAGCATTTAACATTGTCTCTACTTTATCCCTAGTGCCTAGTTTTGGAAACTACCTGTTGACTGTAGACATGTTCAAAATCAAGAATTATTGCCCACATGAAACTACATGCATTGATGACAAGAATACAATTTTCAATGTCAAATCCCTGTTTACGTACTACCTACAAAAGAAAGTGTTTGGTCCTTTGTAATTAAACAATAATAATAATAATAATAATTCCTCCGCACCAACTCAACAGACTTCAGACTGGAGCTGTTTGCCATGTTGCTATGTGCTCACCTTTTGTCCCCTCAGCTTAAGTTAAATGGTCAAGTTAGTTCCCTTAAGAGGATTAAGCCGAACTATTGCAGGAAAAAAATATTGGTCGCTTTGAAAGTTGAACATTTGTTCCTGAACTAGCATCGATGACCAACTGGTTGTAATGTGTGCAGTTGTCCAAAAGAAAACAGTATATTTTCAAATGTATTGTACAAGTCTTGTGTTCATCTACTTTCTTATCAATGACTCATTGAAAAGTGTGGCCTTGTCATTTTCTGAATAGTATTTTGTCAGTCGTTAAATGAATCTGATTTTCTTCAGCCTAATAATGATCATAATAAATAACTTTCTCTGGGCGGGTATAAACTAAAATTCTATTTGCAGCCCTTTCCTTCAAGTCTAACCATGATCAAAATGTATAACTTCCATTATGTGGGTATTAACTAATCATGATCATATTGTATAACTTCCTGTATGTGGGTATTAACTAATCATGATCATAATGTATAACTTCCTGTATGTGGGTATTAACTAATCATGATCAAATGTATAACTTCCTGTGGGTGGGTATTAACTAATCATGATCATAATGTATAACTTCCTGTATGTGGGTACTAACTAATCATGATCATAATGTATAACTTCCTGTGGGTGGGTATTAACTAATCATGATCATAATGTATAATGTCCTGTGGGTGGGTATTAACTAAGCCTATTTCCTGTTTTTTACTCCCAGTCTACCTCTTTGTGGGGCTCATGATGATGTACCTTTTGCTGCGCGCCTTCCACCGGATGTCTGACATTCACGGCTGGACCAGTTACCTGCAGCTGCCACGCTACGAGGAAGACGAAGATGACTTGGAGGAAGACAGGGAGCCCATCGTGACCAATGGACCCCAGGACCAGTCACCTGACCTGGGGGAGAAGGCTTGCACGAAGCCCCTGGACCCTGGATCTCAGCCTTCATACAACTCTTTCAACAAATAGCGAGGCTGTGTTTGGTTATGGAAAAAAAAAAAATCTGTTTTAAAGACTGGGTTACATCCTCTCATCCATTTCCTCCAGGAATATGTTACTTTTCCGTCCTAGTTTCTATTAATTGTTTACGACTGGCTATAGTTGGAAGGTATGTTAGACCAGCAAGTTGGAGGTTAATGCCTTATTTCAAGTGTTTCTTAATTTTTTTTTACTAGCTGATCAGGACAAGTGAAGAGTTTACTAAATGTTCTGTGCAAGTGGGGAAACTTGGGACGATCCTAACTGTTGCCGGGCAACTGATGTATCCCTCTGCGGAGCTTCAGACGAGGACAGGACACATGGAACCAAGACCACTTACAGAGGGTTGGCCTGATCATTCTGCCAAGTCTTATTGATTTCAATGTTTCAGACCAAAGGTATGTATATCGGTTCACACAGCGAACTTTGCCCTGAACGTTGTGCTTTTATGTTGTATTTTGTGCTTTATGTCAAAGTTAAGTTTGCAAAGTTCGCAATGATATATTTAATTCTTTAGTTAAGGGTAAATGTTAATGCTACAGATTATGGGGTAAATGTAAGATGTACTGATCTCTGTAGTGCCAAGAACAAACTTTGGGATAATTTTAAATCGTTTTTTAATTTTCTTTTAGACTACTTGATCATCAATTCACACACAGTACCACTTTTGGAAATCACTGCCCCCTGTTGAGCATTTGCTTGTACTGCAATTTTGCTTCAACAGACGTGCTATGGGGATAATTAGTTGGAACACAGGGAAAATGTTAAAGTAGGTATAGGTTATGTATTACAATCAAGCACAAACAAGACCAAATGTTATAGTTATAAATTAAGTGCAATGGTGTTCACCGTAGGGCTGTTTTTCACGTCACTTTTGTTAAAAATGAAAGATGAATGTAACATACACCATATTTTTTATGATGCAATATGTGACTCACTTTAAAAGCACTTTAACCATTTTACACAACGTATGCAGGTTATTCTGATGTTGGTTTAAACTATTTAAAAACTGTATCATGATACTGTATTTTATTGGTAACTTGCTGTATCCATAGTGTCCCTGTAGCCGACATTGATATTGGAAGATATTCATGAAATGTATTAATTGCCAAAATAAAAAACTTTTTGTAATTTCTTTGTTTTTTATTATGATTTTTAGTACATTCAGTAGGCCTACTGACTGATATTCATCTATTTTATTGCAACTTTTCTCTATATTTTGAAGCATCTGCGGGGGAAAGAACAACAGTGCTTAATGGATGCTCTAGATGCCAGACAATTGAACGTGGAATTATACATTTATGTAATGTAGTTAATTCGGACGTGCATTAACTGTTTCGCTATCTTGTATGTTTCAATGGATATATGTTTGTGTTTTTTTAAATGCAAAGAACAACACTTCCCATGCTGCTTTTAATCCAAATAACAAACTAAATCTCCCTTTTTTTAATCAAACCGTTTCCTGGGAGATACGTGATCCTGTTACCGAGTGTTCGGCAGTGCCCTGTCACTCAACTAAGCCATGGGCTTTAACTCAATGGAAATCATTCCACCAGGCCAAATGTACACTTATGATATGAATCAAATTTAAATATCGCAAAATGATTAACTTCAAAATTAAAAGTAAGCTTAAATCAACAACAACAAAAACAAATACGAGAACGCCGTTAAGGAAAATAGAACTAGTTTGATTGATTGGTTCCCAGCTTCTTCCTGAGTGCCTAAATCTGATTTCATTCAATCGATGCTTTCACTGTTCATTTATTATTGTAAATTATCTGTATTGTATTTGCATCTGCATTTATCTAGAATGCTAGTCACAATTCTCCATGAGGTGTCACTAGAGATGCACGTAAATGTGTACGTGTGTTATCTCCTAATAGATCATTGTCTGAAGCATACAAGTAGAATAACTTGAAATAACATCTACACCACTGAAGTTAAATAACATGAAAAACCAAGTGCCTAGAGATGCTGGGTTGTCAAGGCAACCTGATCAGGGACTTTCTGTAGCCCAATTATTGTTTTCGTGATTTGTTGTAAGACACATTCATACCAACTGCAAAAAAGCCAACCCCTCCGATTTTAAGCAAGAAAGAAACAGGTTCTTTTTTTCAAATTTTATTTAGAAAAACGTGACATTTCAGTTGAAATAAATATCTTACATTGTATAAAATGTTAAATTATTAGTGTTAAGAGCAGTATGCTCTGATAGAAATGCATATAACAAAGAAAAAGTAACTGCCACTGTAGAACATTAATATAACATATCTTAATCCAAATTATATAAATCAAATCTTCAAAGTGTTGAATTCAAAATCTACTGGACTGTCCATTTGTATTCTATTAATATTTAACACAAAAAGTACAACTACATCTCAGAGAATAATTTTTTTATAAATATAAACTTGGAGCATTGTGAACTGCATATCAAAAAACACCTTATTATAGAATGTGCTTTCTTAAACAAATTGTTCCATTTACCAGATATTGCCTGAGGGGGTTAGTAGATGAACAAACAAACAAAACAATTCATATACAAGGGCAATTGCATCATTGAGTGGCTTAACCCAGTTAACCCATAACAAAAACACAGTTTGTAAATGTATGCTAACATCAGTCTTTTCTAAGGACGGAAGAGGCAAAACATTTGAAATTATAAACTGGCTAGTAGACAAAATGTGCCCGAGTGCTAGAAACATTAGAAACTGTAAAATAACATCAAGAACATATAGCAAAAACAAAAAACATGACAGGCAACGTTTCTGGTTTATTGAATCCCTGATAGATCAGTTTAAATGTAAAACTGATGCCTAACATATTAGTGTACCCCAGTGTAACTGTACTTTGTAATTTTATGACAATATTTTGTAACTAAATCAGTTAGGCTTCATAGTAGTGATGCATATTGGTGTAATATACTCAGTAATTGAATGGTGTGAACGTGGTTACTAAAGAAATTCAATCAGAAAAGGTAATTTGGGGGAAAATTACTTACTTTACAGAAGATATTACCCTCAGGTAGTGTAGATAGTGTTCAAATTGTTTTAAATATGTCTTACCCTTAAAACCTTTGACACATGCTGAATATTCTTTTTTTTTTACCAAATACATTTTTCTTAAATATATTTTTTCCCCAAATGACAAATGTGGATAATCTCAATTTTATATAAAATGCATAATGCCACTCTTTAAACTGGTAAAACAATTTTTCTACATGTATTTATAAATTCCTAACAAATCATTCTATTTTTATAAATAACTCTGACACATAATAATTTTGTGACGTGCGGTTGTAACAGTCGTATTTGTCGACATAAAACAACAAACAGAATTGCTCTTTCCCAGCTGGATACAGCAAATTTTCTATAATTCCTATTTGTTTTAATTTATAAAATTGTCAATTTCTTTCACTCATTTATACAACAGTCCGCTTCAGCTCAATCTCAATTCAATATTTGAACCGCACAGAAACCTTCTATCCACCGCAATGAAATTAGGTATTTTTCACGTGATCAGGAGTCTATTAAGATTCCACTAAAATCTCCATGATGTGATCCAACTCGTGCAGCTCTTTCACATGGCTCTGGTTGGATGAGAAGGATGGAGAGGAGGAAGAGAAAGAAGAGGAGGAGGAGGAACTGAAGGAGTTGAACGAGGGAAGGTTCTTAAGGCTTAGGGAAGAGGGAGGAGAAGAACAGGAGGAAGGAGCAAAAGGAAACAAAGATGGAAGATATTTCCCTTCATCCCCTCCAGGTGATAGGCAGGTCCCTCCTCTCATCCCCAGAGACCCCATCTCCCTCTCCAACAGCGAGGTGTCTATGTCTTGGAACAGATCGTCTAAAGCTACGTCGCCGAGGTAACTCGACCGCATCCTCTCAATGACCTCCAGGCCGCTCACTGAAAACCTGCGGCCCTCCGAGCCGCTCCAGTGACCTTTGACCCCCTGTCTCGACCCCGGCGGATCTCCGTCCGGTCCCGAAAGGTTCTCTAATGATTTCAGAGGTGTCCGCGGAGATGCCTGGGGAACGGTGACAACCCTACAGCTATTGGTGATGGCGGAGTCCAGTTCACTCAGAATGGAAGTGATGGCTGCCGACAGGGAGAAGTCGGGGTCAGACGACATGGACTCCCAATCCTCGTCCTCCTCTCCTTCCGATACAATAGGATGTGAAGGGACATTAACCACGGCACCAGCGACAACTGGCTTCTTTACGGGTACGCTTGGTATATCTGAGTTACCCAAAGCCAATAGGCTGCTGGTTGCACTGAAGTGGCATTTAGTGACAGTTGGTCCACATTGCTGCTCTGTCGGACTCCCCTTTACTTGTAGTGAGGGAGCAGTAGAGTCGGGAGATGACTCTTCTTCCATATCGCATGCAAGAGGCTTTGATTCCAGGGTGATTTGTCGCAGGGTGTTGGCTATGAGGACGGAACGTCTCAGGCTGGGCTCAGGTAGCTCTTGACCTCGCTGGTACTTGTCCAGAGAGATGTCCAGGACCGACTGCCACTGGTGGTCCGAACCAAACAAATCGCCACCACCCTGTTCTTCTTGGAGTTTGCGCTTCTGCCCCTTGGCTATCATCTTTAGCTGGAAGACAAAGGTAATAAAGAAAAGAGAAAGTTATACCACAAATATGCAAATCCATGAAGAAATAAATCTGGCTAAAATCGTAATACTTGAAATGTGTTTTGCTAATCCTGTTAGGCTCAAGTATTTTAAAGGAAATAAAGCACAAGCGAAATCAATAACCTTAGCTTGGTGGGTATGCCCAAAAGTAGAACAGAACGCGGGCCCTGCACAAGATTCATAAGATGTGTATGAATACATTAAATTAATGCTATATGATAGTCCTGTGAAGCACCATGCGAAACCAGACAAACTGGCGGCTAGCTTTTGCGTCTTCAAACAGAGACAGAGACATTACGTAGCTCACACAAAAACGAATGAAAGGGGATATTTAACGTAACATATTATCGACCAGCCTTGCACGAAAGGAAGACAAGTTTGGCTAAAAGTGAGTATAGTATAACCAATTAAAACGAGCCCTACGCCGTAAATTCGTGGCAGCATATGTAGCTAAACAAATCACTTAAACGTTTGAGAGGTCTGTAACTTTTAAGTCAAACTTAACGTCAGTCATCGGTTTTATACTACAGTCCTGTGATGTGTGCATTGCGTAACACCCCGGCTCTGTAATAACGCTAGCCAACAGTTACTAGTCTCCTAAATGTATCGTAATTTTTCATCGCATTTATGTCAGGGAACTCGACAAGCGCAAAAAAGTAGCATACAATAACTTTGTGTATGAACACCGGGCATCGCAACTTTAAAAGAAAACAAACCTGGATTGACTTATTTCCGTCGTCGGTTCAACTGAATCCCTTAATAATGATGATTTTGCAGTCAAATATCCTTTTCTACAGTCCAATCTAGGTTAATTTAACAAATATATCTTCTCTATTAAATTCCTTCCCGTGCGCTACCGACCAGATGGATCCGAAATCGCTGAAAGAGTTGATTTAATCAGTTTTGTTAAAAGGAAAATCGTATCCTCCTCCCGCCTGTGATTTAAGTTTCACGCCAAAAGTTTACGCATTGGCAGTGATTGGTAGGCAACCTGGAACTTACTGCATTCTGGGCAATGTAGTTTCTCTACTCTATGATAAATAAACATAAAAATCTGCAGTGTTGTCACATGTTCGATGCATTAACCAAATTCCACGTTATGTCCTAGGTACCCAACGTTATAATAACACACACGTGAATAATATTATAAATAACTAAAATTCCGTTTCGATTGCCATGCTAGTTGTTATGTAATGCAGCATTACATAGATGCCCAAATGATTACATCACTGACATAAGCGACTATAGTCCAGACATTGTCTTCTTTAAAACTATAGAAAATAAAATTGTCTATAGAGTAGAAACATCTACCAACTTTTGAACGTTCAAAATGAGTTTGTTCATTTTCAAGCACAACTATCTCGAGTCAGATTTGTCCAAAAAAATCTTAACTTGATTTTCACAAACTTCAAATAAAAAAATAAGTAGGCATACATTAATCCGTATACGTTAATGGCTAAGTTAGTCTTCGTTATAACAATAGAATTATACATAAAGAGCATGTGATCCACGGCTGTAACATTAAGTGAATAGAGATAGGTATAAGGAAGACACGAGATTGGCTCCAACGGGAAGAAAAAAAACATCGATATGCGCAAGTAAGCTAGAAAAGTACCTTAGTTCAGCTCTCTTCAGTCTGAAAACCTCAAACAGATAGAAAAAAATGTTTGAATAAGCCTTTAACTGCACAAATCCTTCACCTTGACGTCCCAGAACATGAAGTACCCCTCAGCCTCACTCTCTCCAGTTTGAAAAACAGGTTTGGCTCCGCCCCATATGTATTGGTGGAAAACATGTTTCTTGTTCTGTAATCAACCATGTTTCCAACGTTAACTTCTCCTAAAGTATCCTACTTATCTGCGTTGTGATGCATTCTATATCATAAAACACAACTGATTATTTGCACGATTGATTATTTAGCATATATTTGTTATTGCAATATTTGAACATGTTGGCTGTGAACACTAAAGCCTATATTTTTCCACCAGTCATGCAGAACAGAGAAGGAGCGGTAGCTATAGTGTTTTTTATTGTTTACCTAGGAAGTATTTTCAACTGTGTACAATGTTTTTGTCTCCTGGAAGTATGCTACCCTTTTGCAAGAAATTAGCTTCAGGCTTGCATGGTGATTTCCGATCACATGACACATCATTCCTTACACAACTGCTTGTATAATAAACTCTTTATTTCAAAAGCTGTTAAAACATATTTTGTGTGTGATTACAATGTCACGCTTAGTTGTATTTATTCTATCAATATTGAAGCAGTATAGTAGGGCACACAAAGTTTTCTCCCTCATACACCCGAATATATGTGGTTTCTGTTATGGAAATAAATTATGTATTATGTATGATGAATAACTAACTTCTTATATTATAGGCGTCATTAGCAAACAATATTGTATAAACAAAAATCTGCAGAACATAATTATTATGATATAGATTTGGCACATTTAAAAGCCTTAGGTGCATATAGCAATGCTTACCTATAAAAAGCAGTTAGAATTCTGTGTCTTATAAGAGAGAGAGAGAAATTGAAAGTGGCAGATCAATAAAAGACAAATGATGTTCATCCACACATCTCCAGGGTTAACTGTACTCCCCAGACACGCCGACTGTCTTGGCGTCCCACTCTGAGGTAGACAGACACTTGACAAAGAAATGACCCAGGTCGTATTTAGAGATGACCCGACCCTTCAGTGTGTTCTCCGTCGCAGAGTACTTCTCTGTCAGAGGGTGGTTGTCTATAGGGGGAGATAGAGAGGGACAAGAGCAGATGTGTTAGTGTGGCGGCACACACACACACACACACACACACACACATAAAAAGAGAGAGGGGAAAGAACTGTTTATGTACAGTACGTGTGTCTGTATTTTATGTGTGTGTGTGTGTGTGTGTGGGTGTGTGTTTCCGTGTGCTCTCTTTCTGTGTTCAGAAGCATGCGACCCATAACTTCTTACGGACCAGCAATGTGCGGCGGCAAGACAGCGACGTAGTCCAATCCCGACTCCTTCAGAACATTGTGCATCCTGTCGTGG
Source organism: Aplochiton taeniatus (assembly GCA_017639675.1). Lineage (NCBI taxonomy): Eukaryota > Metazoa > Chordata > Actinopteri > Galaxiiformes > Galaxiidae > Aplochiton > Aplochiton taeniatus. The sequence continues at coordinate 15,342,965 of CM030182.1, forward strand.
TCCTCTGTCACGGCCAGCATCCGCGGCGGCACTTTGGCCCTGTCCCACAGCAGGAAAGCTGGATAGGTGGAGTAGATGATGCAGGAGAAGTGAGAAAAGTAGGAAGAGGTGGGAAGCACAATAAGAGGAGAGGAGAAGGGGGACAGTCAAAGCAGAAGATTAGGGGACATATAGGTGGGATAAAGAGAAGGACAGGAGAAGATAAGAAGGAAACATTTGGAATAAGGAGGGAGGTGGCGAGTGGAGGAAGGGAATGTTTGGGTAATAAAGAGGATAGAAAGTTGTGATGATGATGAGGCACCAGGAAGTAAGGGAAGGAAGTGGAATAGATGAGTGAGGACAACACAATGTATTGGCTTATTTCCCTGTATAACCTACTATTAGACTATTTTTCTAATGGATCTCAACAGAAGCTTTTAGCAACTAATAATAATTTGTAAGTTGAGCTTCAGAGAGGCACCCTGAAATGTCATGGGGCGCTATACATACAAGACATGCAGCCGATGACTTTACGGATCCCTCGAGTCTTCATGACTTCTAGAATGTTTCTGGTTCCTTCAGACATCATGGTGGTTGGGCCTGCGCGAGAAAGATAATGTGATTATTAAGGAAATATGATGTCATTATTTCAAAGTGCTGCTGATAAAGGGTAATGATAATAATTAAAGTAAAGTTTCTCAAACTGAAAGCTGGGAACTGTGGGGCTGATAATGTAAGCTGGCACTGAGGGTCGATTCACTGTCAAATCCGCTGATCATTTTCCATTAAAATTGTAATTTTCATATGACCTCTGCATTATGTTTTCCTTAGATTCACTAACAAGAAAGTCTTTGAACAAGTTAACATACCATCAGACCTATCACCCACACCCACATGTGATGTTTGGCAGCCCCTATTGGATTTTACTCGGAACTACTGACACAGAAGTACTTCACGAAACACAAGTTTCCTTCATCATGAAATAACCCTCTGCCCCCTTGTCCAAGGCTGTTTCAAGTGAATGTTTAACATGTACATGCATTTGAACACTTTATTGACACGTTGTCTGTGGTCTGACATGCTATATCCTACGTGTGGTTGTGGTTGGTTGTGTGTGTACGAGTGCAAACTCTCACCGAGGTCATTCCTGGTCCCCAGTACGATGATAACTGCATCTTGCCCCTCCATTGCTTTCTTGACATCCTCTTTGTTAAGCACGTCTCCCACCAACACTCTGCTGGCCTTGTGGTCTGCAGGTAGCCGGGCAGGGTCTCGCACCAACACGGTCACATTGTAACCTACGTAGATTTGGTAACGTAAATTAAAATAAATGCCCAAAAAATAAAAAAAATATCGAGATTAGATATATTTCAACTATTTGATGGTTTAAAAAGCACATGCGGAATGTTAAACTGCTTAGGCACTGCAGATGTAGACCTACTGAGGGCAGAAGGATAGAGTTTAGAATGTATTTAATACATAGGCTTTATGATAAGGTTACAACAGGTTCTGAGATGTAGGAGGGTGCAGATTACATTAATGTGGAGCAGCGAACTGTAAATGTGTATAGCACTTCCATTGTGCCATGAAGGCAGGTTTAACCTCTAAAGCTTTTGTTGCTATTTCACTAGGTCTCAGTCGGATTTTCTGTTGACATAATATCCTATATTGCAAGCAGGGAATATCAATGATTATAGTTACACAATACACATAGTTAGAGTATGAGTATTATGGTTATTTAATTGTAGCCAAATTAATTGAAAAGTTGTGCATTTAGGAAGTGAGTTCTGATTTGAAACTAAGCTGACCAACACTAGACTTTTCTAGAAGAACTAAAACTGGACATAGAAAGAACTTGTGGTATTGCAGATAATGATTATAATCTCGGAAAACAGCGTCCCTGTGTTAACAAGATAGTGAGTTAAATGTTGCCTACTATTGGCCTACTGTGGCACAGCAATAGCTAGGCGTGACTCAGCAGAATAGCAACGGCTACTATGACTTCGCTTTTTTTTTGTTAAACTTGTGATCAGAACGGAAAGAAAACAATGCGTTACTTCTTCTTTGGACAGTATTTTTCATTCCTCAAACTGGTAATTTGCACTAGGCAAAGTAAATGGTGTTTTTCTCTAACAGTGTCAGATAATTAATTAACCAGACAATAGTCAGAGAGGAATTGTTTGCATGCATTTTTAATTAATTTGTCTTGAGTCTCAAATGCCTTTTGATTGTAAAAAATATAATAATTTAAAAAATACGTATTTTACATGCCTATAGGCCTAGCCCCGTACAGGACTGTATAAATAGGTTTGGGAATTTATTTTGTGAAAGACAGTCATAAAACACAGTCATATACAGGGGCTTCAGAGCCTACAACTCAAACAGGCGTTAAATGTGTGAGGTATGACAGCCTATTCAATTGCATATGCATAGCGTAAATTGTAATGTTTTAGATTGTCCTAATTCACTAAAAGTGTTATTGCAATATACACTGTCTGCTATTACTGTCTTACCTGCAGATACAGCCTGTGGTACCGTCACGGACCCAGTCATTCCCGTGGCGCCAAATATCGCAATATTCTTTATCGAGTCTGACATTGTTGTAAAACAAATGGTTGGCGAAAACCTCAAGGCCTGTCGACAAAGTCACAGATATTATGTACCAACGCTCAGATGCGACAAGGTAGCCTATCTCAGTGGTAAGATCGTCTATAAAACACTTTCACATTGGACGTTCACGAAACGCCCCTTTTGTAAGAGGCCCCTCCTCCAATATCCAAATGTTGTTTTAAAGGAGAAATGTACCAAAAGAAACAATTCTTGGTACCTTGTTTTAGACACAAACAAACGCTAATGACTATAATGAAACTTCATTCTCTAACTATTTTATTCATTGAGAGTAGTGATCACAGCAGGGGAAATAAGTAATGGAGGCTAAATTAAATTGAACGATACCTACCTCATGTTGGAATATATGGACTCTTCAACTGTTTAGGTTTTTAGCTCAATGGTTTGAATCACAAATTAGTGACTAGTGGCGATTGTTTCATAAAATATTTAAAGGGGTCTAGGGGCCATTTTAAAGGATGCAGAACACAGGCTCTAAACCGTGTGATAGGCATAAGTTGCTTGTGTGGTATTGTATCCTTATTTCCTGTGTGATATACAGAACGTGTCAAACAAATTGCAAAACTCAACATACTGGTCTGAACGACCCGGCCTATTAGGCATGTTGACTGAATTTCTATCCTTAGTTGAGAAGGTTATAACATTAGAACCCCCATCTATTCTCAATGTACAGGTAAATGCTTTAGTTGACCGCACCCCTTTTCTTTAGCATAGTAGCCTACATTTACGTTACTCCTGATTATTATTATAATGTAGTAACTCAGTTAGTATAGTACATGATAAAATAGCCTGCATCATTTTGATGAGTTATGCCCCTTCCTCTCTCTCTCTCTCTCTCTCTCTCTCTCTCTCTCTCTCTCTCTCTCTCTCTCTCTCTCTCTCTCTCTCTCCCTCTCTCTCTCTCTCTCTCTCTCTCTCTCTCTCTCTCTCTCTCTCTCTCTCTCTCTCTCTCTCTCTCTCTCTCTCTCTCTCTTTCTCTCTCTCTCTCTCGCCCTCGTCTCTCTCAGCCGCACTGGTACTGATTTCGCTCCAGTATCACGCGATGAGAGCGAGAAGAAGCGCGAGGCTGTATCAGGTGAACAGGATATCTGAGACAGCCGGCTCGTTCTCATCAAGCATCTTACACGGGCCGCTGTCAATATAGGCTATATAGGAGGTTATGACATCATAGCCTGCCTTAACATATAGACATTTTGCTTTATTAGATTTGATACCGCTCGTCACCTTCGATAGTGACTACCGAGGCAACTACTAAGGATATTGGCTCCTTGGCTCCGCTATGCAGCCAAAGAAATAAAAGCGGCGGGTGCCTGCCAGTGTTCTCCGTCCGCGCGCTGGCCCATTGATATCGCTCTTCTCCTAGATTTCAACTCAACGACGTCTGTTTAGGTGGAGAAAAACAAAACTACTACTGGAATTTTGGTTGAAGGTAAGGCTGTGTATAAAAAGGTATGCTTGTTTGTGTTTGTATTTTGGATGCCGTTTCATTTATCATTGAACAGCATTCGAGGTGCCTATGTTTTTTCGTTTGGGGGATGCAGCCGCGTCGGCCTGCATTTGGGTGCAGGGGCACTGCAGTGATTCGAGCACCGTGTTTAACGCCTTTTTACGCTTCAGGCCAAGCCATATGCCGTAGTTGTTTAATTGGGGTTTATAAAACACAGCTGTCAATATCCGTTGAGTAGATCTTATGCCCGAATGAAGACATGCTCTTGTAGGCCTGCTGCTAGGTGTAGCTTAATCATTTCTTTAGTGTTCCAGGCAATATCATTGATGACATCCGGTAATTTTACGCAACTTCTGGGGTTATTAATTGTTTGAAGTTTCGGTGTGCATAGCCCACACGTTTCCTCATCAGGTCGAAGTTCCAAAGCCTACTCCTTCAACAGAGACGAGTACATGGCCTACCTGAACTTGAGATCCCTACACACAAGCACATGCACAGCTGCATTGGAGGGCAATTAGGCTATCGTCAATATAGCCTTTCTCCGATGGCCATATATGACCTGCTAATGTCACTTATCAATATCAGTCTAATGAGTGTACACGATGGAATTTCTTTGAATGTTACGGAAAAGGCCTCTGGTATTAGACGTTCTAAAAGTAGACTACAGAACCATGGAAAGCTCCAGGAATTAAGGTGATATGGACGAGAGCTACAGGGGGCAGTTCTGTGTGTCGTTCTAAGGGTAAAATCTATAGATACTGCGTACATCAAGCTGTACGTGGTGCATCTCGTTATAGAGTAGTTATTTTGAAATGTAGAGCCACACACGCACACACACACACACATAAGCAAAGGGGTTGATCGACTTAATTGTGAATTGCAAATTCTTACCCCTCTTACACTGTTCTTCTACCACTATCAGAAGCCTATTGGTCTCCCACCCCTACAAAGATTGATCAGTGGCACTCTGCTTAGCCTCAAACAAAGGTCAGGGGTTTTGAGGCTACGTAGCTGGCTATCCTCAAAATCAATTGACTACCAACAGTTGTGGTTATTCAATTGTTCCACTATTTAGACTTTTACTATGAATGGTTTATGCATGTTGCCATGGATACAGCCCGTCTTTTGTCATGTTTGGAGTACGCAATCTCCTGGGACACTATAAATAAATATCCATGTTGAACTATTTTATTTTTGTTACAGAAATTCAACAGGAATGTACCCACTTTCTTACCTATAGGCTTTTTCATTCGAAGGTTCCTACTTTTTTCATAATACGCAATCATATGTCATATATAGCACAGATGATGTCTACATGTTCATAGTTTCAAGGATGAATTCTGTTTGGATTCTATAAACTCCTTCAGGTACATTTTTTTCCCACCCCTGAGTTTATATGAAAATGTCCTGATTCTTTTTTGGCCTTTTTATTGTTAGTGTGACCAGTGAGTCATGGGTCTGTTTGCTTGCCAGTAGCTCCATGTCACTGGGCGTTGTCTAAACCTCAGAGGCCAACGGGCCTCACAGAAGTTTACATGGACAGAAAGTGACTGACTTAGCCTGGTGACGATTTAGGGCTCTGCTTCACCTGCTGAGCATAATTTAGACAAAGAGGTCTCTCTCTAGATGGAAATCCTACAGTTCAAAATATAACGTAGTGTATCTCAAGCTGACGTACCGTCTTGGATGCAGTATGTCTCCACTTTACTTTTACTGTCTTATTTTGACATCTTTGGATTGTTGTTGGATTGTAGTTGGTGACAGTTTTTGTTGTTAATAATGTTACATTTTGTTAAACCTCCTTGAGTTAATTTGTGATTTGACCCCCCCCTGACCCCCTCTTTCTTTGGCCCTCTGCTGTTAGAGATGTGTGTGGAACACAGACCTCAGGGCTGTCTAGTTCTGATGATAAAGGAATGTGTCCTTTGATGAGTGGATCATATGTGTGATATTGACGGAGAAAGAAAAAGTGAGAGAGACAGGGTGTTTGATTGTGCCAGTGTGTGTGCAAGTGTGTGTGTGTGTGTGTGTGTGCGTGTGTGTGTGTGTGTGTGTGTGTGTGTGTGTGTGTGTGTGTGTGTGTGTGTGTGTGTGTGTGTGTGTGTGTGTGTGCGTGCGTGCGTGTGTGTGGCTGGTCCCCATTAGGCTCCTGGGAGAGAGAGACACTGAGCTGCTGGTTCTGACTGTGACAACTACTGGCAGCTGTCTATCCCCAAGGAACCCCCCCACCCCCTCACTCTCTCTTTTTCTACTCTGTTTCACTGTTAGACCCCCATCCCTCTCTCTGTCTCTCTCTCTCTCTCCATCAGTCAATCTATCAATCTTTTATCTTGCGTTTTGACCCAATGAGGCAGTAAGTAGAAGGTCTCACAGTCAGTCATCTGAGCTATTCCTGGATCACAGAATCGACTCCACCAAGGATAAGAACTATATTTGATTCTAAGTACATTCAATAAACCAAATCGTGTTATTTTATAGCATTAGTGCCGTGCTTATAGTGTAATGCACTGTATATATGTATAGCAATGCAGAGTTTACGATCACACTGTCTACTCTAAATGCCAATTAGATTTGCTCCTCCAAACGACCTCTCTCGCCAGACAGGAAGGAAGTGTTAAGGTCATAGAGAACCCCTGTTGCAATCTATTTCTGGAATGTTGGTTGACACTTTTCCCAACACTCAAACCTGGCCAGAGGTCTTGTGGCGAGTCTGGTGCATAGCTGCCAGGCTACGTTCACAGGACCGCAGTTTAGCATAGGTGCCATTGGCCGTGCCCATGTGTCAGTCTCATAGGTGTTCAGCCATGGTTTGAATTCATACCCAGAGTGGGTCCTTTGTTCTGATAGAACACGAGAAGGAGGAAGTTACACAAAAAGTACTTTTAGATTGTCCACAAACAGCACGCTAGAAATCAACTGTGTTTATGGCGGTTTGGATTCCATTGTAAGCCCCAGAGTTGTGAAGGGTAGAGAGAGAGAGAGAGAGAGAGAGAGAGAGAGAGAGAGAGAGAGAGAGAGAGAGAGAGAGAGAGAGAGAGAGAAAGAGAAAGAGAAAGAGAAAGAGAAAGAGAGAGAGAGGCATGGAGAAGTGAGGTCCTGGTGAAAGTAGAGACAGGGGGATGGAAGGGCGGATAAAAGAAAAGACGGCTAGAGAAAGGGAATGCATGGATGGATAGAGGAGGGGCCACGCTTTCACCCCGGGCCGGTGCCATGGTGATTTATAGGAGTTGCCGACGGTAACAGTGTGGCCAGAGAAGCAATAATAACGCTGAGTGGTTCGGAGGAGAAAGCTGAGCCCCAGCCAGAAATCACCACGGCAACCAGCAGGGGGGTGGGGGGGGTGTTATGGAGGGGGGCGGGCATAAACAAACTATATGGCTGCCATACTCTGAACATACAGACGCTCCGAATCAAGCGGTGTCAGCAAGAAATAACACTGTAATGGATGATTGGTCTGCTGGTTTATTTAAAGAACAGGTAGCTCCAGGGAAGTGGAAAATGAACGAAAGAAGGCAAAACTTTGAACATTCATAAAACGTAGCCACATAGGAAAATCCTTTCCAATATGGATTCCATACAACATGTAAGCGTGTCTTTGAAACGTCTCTTTTTGGAGACCTTTCATCAGCCAAGCGTAGAACAAGGTCCTGGTGGTAGTCAAGAACAATATAGGGCTTACATATACTATTTCCATCCCACAGATTGTACCTGGTCCCATTCCTTCATCATGGTGTGCGGGCAACTAGCGCCCCAGGTTCCAGTTTAGTTTGGTTCGGTTCTGCGGTGTGAACAGGCTCTTCGGATCATTTTCAACCATAGAATTAGAATGTAGTAGATTATACAATGAGACAGGTTCTATAGAGAATTGGGTGTGAATACCTAAGATGGTTGCCCTAGTTTGGGTGTGGACACCTAAAATGGTTGCCCTTGCTGGCCTAGCGGGATGTACAACACAAACATTTCCTCTTTCACACACACACCTGCCTTTGCATGCACCTGCTCATTTACACATGGAGTGACACACACACAAACATTCTTGTTAAATATTTTCTCTTACAATCTCTCGCTCTCTCACACACACGCACACACACAGACAAACACACACACACACACACACACACACACACACACACACACACACACACACACACACACGCAGAACCCGTATGACCTTTCTCCAGCCCCCACACAGAGATCAGAAGCTGTAGGCATGTTGAGAGCTTGATCTCTGAGCTTTCCTAACAGAAGAGGTAACATCTGCAGCCCTTGTTGAACTGTAACACTAAACTGACCCCTGTCAAAGTGAGCAGTAAGGTACAGTTTTGTACTCAAAAAGTGTTTTGTCTTTTTCCACACTCGTGGTCCACCCGTAACTGAACTGAACTGAACTGTTCTGAGCTGAGCTGGCATGCTTTGTGACTCAGTGGCTGCTTGATGAAGACAGTGAGAGTTAAAGTACCATTCCTCTTCTCTTGTTCCTTGAAGTTTTATTTCTTTTGATTTAAAATGTTGGGATTGAAAAAATAAATACACACTTCATAGAATGGTAAAGGTATATCCCTTCTGGTTGTTCTATATCTGTAGAGCGCAGTACACATAGATTTGTGTTACTTCCATGTGATACAGAGGACAGAGGCTACAGAGGCTGCCGTGATACTGCGTTGGGACATCTGGGTCTGTTTGCTGCAAGGAACGTCACACACACACACACACACACACACACACACACACACACACACACACACACAAAATTTGCAGTACAATTCACATGCCGTAAACACAAACCCAAATACATTCACAGAGTAGACACACCTTAATGCACACACACACGCACGCACACACACACACACACACACACACACACACACACACACACACACACACAGGTGTCTATACAGACTCAGACATCCTTCAAGGGCGTTTTGGAGCCTCAAGACTGATTGGAAGACACCAGGTGGTCGAAATGAGGCATGGACTAAGGCGAGGAGAATAGAGGACACACACACACACACAAGCACACACACACCCCTTAGTTTGACAGATATGACACGAGTTTGAGAGCTGGTGCAGAGGTGTTACTGTTTTGAGTGTCACTCACTCTGTAAAACATAATTTACTGTTTATTTATGTAGCGAATTGAAAGAATAATTTAGGAAAGTTTGACATGTGGCCAATTTTCAACAAGACAGTGTGTGAGGGTTTAGATTTCAAGGGGGAGTCTTTTTTTTTAGCAACAAAACTGTTTGTCAGGCTGAACGAATTGGAATAGATGTTGAGATTGAAAAAAAGTGTGTGGGTCTCTGTGTGTCTACACACACACACACACACACACACACACGTACACACACACACATTGGAGCTTACATAGGGATGGACCTGTCATGTTCAGCTCAGTGACTACTGTATATGACCATGGTCTAAGTTCAGCTCATCATTCTACATATTAAACGGCTCTGTGGGATTCAGTGTTCACCAATGATCGAGCCCCCTCTGGGGACCAATATAAAGGTCTCTGTGTGTGTGTGTGTGTGTGTGTGTGTGTGTGTGACCACTGTCTCTGAGGCCTGCTTGGCATTTGTTTCAGTTGGTCTCAGATGGCTTCAGTGATTCATGTGGGTTTTTGTATTGGGCTGTATACTGTCTGTCTGGTTTTAGACATAGTCGGGTCAAGTCAGATTTACTTGTATAGCACATTCATACACATAGGCAGCTCAAAGTGCTGTACATACGACATGCTAGAACAAATAAAGCAAAATAATAAGAAGGAAATAAAAACAATTATAATAGAAGAAGGAGCAATACAGCAAAAAGCAATCGAAAACATCTATGTTGTTTAGAGATGGAAAGTGTTGACAGACCTGAGTGGAGGAAAAGGAGGAGCGGATCAGAAAGACTGAATCTGTCAGTGGAGACTTTCTAAAAATAGATAATTTCTGTGCTGTTTTGTAATCGTTATATTCTTTTAAATTGAATCATCATGTCGTCACTTGGAAAGCACACTCCTGACAAATACTAACCACTTTTTATACAGATTATTTTAGCACGGCGTGTTAGCTTTTTGTGTTTGGGCAATTTTTTGCATTGTGTGATCTGTCCTCCCTGGCTTTGATTTGATTTGGTGGACGGGGAGAAGTGAATGTGGGGGGAAGGGAGAGGAGCAGAGGAGGAGGATGGAGGAGGAGGAGGAGGAGGAGGAGGAGGAGGAGGAGGGGGGGTGCTAGGTTGAGGAGAGTTGGAAAAAGAGGGGGGAGGGAAACAAGGGAATGGAGAGAGTTAGGTGGAGGGATGGGGGGGGGGGGGGCGGGGGCGGGGGGGGGGGGGGGGGGGGGGGGGGGACAGAGGGGAAAAAAAGGAATGAAAAGGTCTTTATTTGAATCTGGTTTTAAAATGGGGATCCCTGAGCAACAATAGTCCTTACAGGACAGCAGACATGGAAGTCTGGTTTCCTAAAAACCTTGTGTACTCTTGTCTCTTCTTGCAGTGAATATATATATAATATATATATATATATATATATATATATGTATATGTTTCAACATTCCCATATCTATATAACCATAACAATGTAACCATATCCACTCTACAGCGATAGGGGGACAAAGAGGGAGGAGAGGAGAGGGGAGGAGAATTAAAACGAGGACAAAAGGTTTCTGTTTTATCAACTTATTTCTAAAAGCCCAGCAAAGAAAGGACGTATGGATGGTTAAGTTTGATGGTTCAGTAGCTGTAAACTGTCGAATCATTTCATTTCCTATGAGCACTTTTTTTTTTGGTCAATAAATCTATTTTAGTAGGGCCCGCTTGAACTGTCCTCGTCACAGAGAGAGAGAGAGAGAGAGAGAGAGAGAGGGAGAAGGAAGGATGGACAGAAACAGAAGATAATGATGGTTAGTGACGAAAACACAGCTGCTGCCGCTTCCAGCTCTCATGCTAACACACTCTGTGACTCATCAATGAGAAATAATTAATAGAATTTTTTAGAATGGTTGTGTATCAAGAAACCTGAGAAGACTACAACTGGGAGAGTATTATTAGCCAAAAAGGTTATCCGACGTTTTTGTTCTTGCTCAAAAGCGTGAGTGGCAGTACCTTTTGTATTGGAATAATTTTAGCACTGAACCAAATTCTCCTTGCTCGCATTCCATTTATTTAAATCTATCATCTGTAAAAATAAAAAAGCCAAGGAAACAGACATGCTTTGTCTTCACAAATCTAAAAGAACATTGGCTGGATTATATGAATTGGAATCAAGCATTTTTCCACCAGATGATGGTGCTTACCACAAGACTGTGTGCAGACTTGCATTATGATATTCAGAACTTTATTCCTGTTCTTGTATGTGTGTGTGTGTGTGTGTGTGTGTGTGTCCGCAGGGTGGTGGGCGAGATGGCCAATGCCTCCACAGACCTGGACAACGCGGAGGCCCAGCACCAGCTCAATAACAACAATCGGCCAATCAGCTCGGGCCACTGGGAGACAGAGTGCACCAGCTCCAAACTGTTTGAATGTTCCCGCATCAGAGCCCTGGCAGGTAGGAAGATGCACGCACACACACACACACACACACACACACACACACACACACACATTTAATAGATATATCAGTTGAATTAATTGGACAGTTCCCAAGTTAGAACTTAGAACTGAATCAGGTTTTTCAGTGTACAGATGACATAATGAAACACACACACACACACACACACACACACACAGACACACACACACTGTGTATTAAATATACAAAAAATATTATGTTTGATTATTTTGAATCAGCTGTAAATAAATATACATCTTCTTTAATGAATTTTGATCTCCAGATGAGCGGGATGCTGTTCAGAAGAAGACGTTCACAAAATGGGTCAACTCTCACCTGTCCAGAGTGTCCTGTCGTATCGCTGACCTCTACAACGACCTGAGGGATGGATACATGCTCACCAGACTACTGGAGGTGCTGTCCGGAGAGCTACTGGTGGGTCAGCGATGCACACACACACACACACACACACACACACACACACACACACACACACACACACACACACACACACTGTGAGATGGTGCTGAGCGTCCTCCCTCCCCCTCCAGCCGAGGCCCACGCGGGGCCGCATGCGTATCCACTGTCTGGAGAACGTGGACAAGGCTCTCCAGTTCCTCAAGGAGCAGCGCGTCCACCTGGAGAACGTGGGCTCTCACGACATCGTCGACGGCAACCACCGGCTCACCTTAGGTCTCATCTGGACCATCATCTTACGCTTCCAGGTGAGGACCCAGGGAAACCCACGTTCCTGTCCCCACAAGACGGGACCTGGCACAGAGAACTCTGACTCTGAACTCTAAGAAGGGAGGCTTTTCTCTGGGAGTAACCTTGTATATTGCAGACGCATGTTGCCTAATGAATATTTCACTGCACTCCATCAAATTCGAGAGGAATGTCGCGGCTCTCCACTTAAGTGAGGGAAAGGTACGCCAAAGTTCAAGAGGATAAAAGTTGGATATTTAGAATGGCTTTAGGCATAAAAATAAAGCAGAAGAAAGGCTAGCTTGTGTGTGTGTGCATCCGTGCGTGCATGCGTGCGGGTGTATGTGTGTGCGTTTTTGTTACCACAAGCAGTAGCATGGATAAAGAGTATCTTATGCCACAGATAGGAGGAAGCTGATATATTCAGGCCTATCAGTAAGGCTGCGACTTTCGGGCCGATTCTGAGACAGACAGAGAATAGGGTGAGCAATGTAAAAAACATGATTCCACTGGGAGAGAGGCTGTCAAACCTGCCGCATCATCAGTGTGCGACGCAGCTAGCTAGCGACGGTAGCTTTGCCCAGAGCTTGAATGTCACTCTGGCCACAGGGGCCCAGCGGACGGTGCGGGTTGGACGATCTGCAACAAGGACACACACTACACACGACATCCATCCTCTTTTGATCTCTCTCTCTCTCTCTCTCTCTCTCTCTCTCTCTCTCTCTCTCTCTCTCTCTCTTTCACACACACACACAAACACAACCTTAAAGTAGTCAGACACTCACTGTACCTCAGGAGGCATATGTGATTTTGGACCTGTGATACTAATGTAAGTAATCAGTATCCGTGTATGTTTTAGCATCAGTGTTAAGAGTTCTCATTTCCTGCGGAGTTCTTGTTTACTGAATTTCTAGCTTGCTTTTGGGGGGCTTGTGTAATTCAGGAGGGAAAGTATCTCACAATAATGTCTCATTAACAGTTTTTGGGTTTATTTGTATTACACTTATGTTACACTTAAGTATAAACAATAAAGCTAAATATTTTTTCAGAGAGCAGTATTTGTTAAACCAGACATTTCCACCCTAGAGCCAAAATCTTGAGTCAGTTGGGATTAGGAGGTTGGAGTCAATTTGTTAATCAGGAAGTTGTAGATAAGCCACGCCCATGGAACTTCAACTTACATTTTTTTTTAAAGCAAATCTCTAGTTGCCAGTCACACTTGTACAAAACTACTGAACTAGAATCTAGTTGATTAGCCTTACTTGTACTCCAATACTAATGGTATGCTAACCTGTTTTGTCTGTGTGTGTTTAAATTGCCCTATGGGGGGAGCAGTGTTGTTAGCATATTAGCATGTTGTCTCTCTGTGTGTGTGTGTGTGTGTGTGTGTGTGTGTGTGTGTGTGTGTGTGTGCGTGCGTGCGCGTGCGTGCGTGTGTGTGTGTGTGCATGCTATAGGCCACTATGGGCAGGGTAGGGACTTGTTCAAGCAGGGTGCAAGCTAAGGGAGTAACCTCTTCCTCTACCTCCCTCTCCATTTTGCCTCTCCCCTTTCCAGTCAGTGATGCAGCAACTCTTTTGTTATTGTCACGTCACTCCTCTTTGAATTTACTACTACCGCTCCTACCTTCCCTCCCCACTTCTTTCTGACTCACTTCATCTTTTTCTCCTCCTCCCATCCTCCTTTTCCTTCTCTCCTCCCTCCCCGTGCCCGTGTTGTGAAAGTGAGAGTTGGCTTTGCCCAGTCAGCAGGTAAGGCCCAGCCACTGCAGCAGTTTCATAGCCAGGGAGAAAGAGGGGGAGCGTGAGAGAGGGGAGAAAGAAGGAAAAGGAGAGAAAGAACGGGATGGGAGAGAGATAGAGACACAGAGTCCGAGGTAATCATGGCTCTCTCTTTGCGGACGGATACTCCAGACCTTTCATTGTGATTAGTAGCCTCACAAGGCGTCTTTGTAATCGTTGGGGTTGAATGTCCTTGCTTGTGTTGCTACCTTCATGGGCTGGTGATTTAGTGCCGATGTCAGACTTAATTGCTCACGGTTTACCGTTAGATATGAATTTAACATCGATCGGTACTAGTGATGTATTTGAATCAGAAGGTCTATGTATGAGCAGAGATGACGTATGTGTGTCTGTCACTGACATACTGTGATCAATGGACGTGGTCCCACCTCATCTACTCACAAAGACTAAGAGTTTGATGTCTTATGGTTCAGCGACAGAAATAGGCAGGATTGTTCGGGAACCAGGATATTAAGAAAGCCTCCCATGTTTGTGTGTGTCTGTGTCTGTGTCTGTGTCTGTGTCTGTGTCTGTGTCTGTGTCTGTGTGTGTGTGTGTGTGTGTGTGTGTGTGTGTGTGTGTGTGTGTGTGTGTGTGTGTGTGTGTGTGTGTGTGCGCGCGCGCGCAACATGATTAGTTGGGTTTGAAAAGGGCCTTTGTTATCTTTCTCTTGTATCTCTTGTGTGAGTGTGTGTGTAAGGAGACGTTTTGTCTAATGATATAGCTGTCAGCTGATAACATAATGTCATGCCCCTCCTATTACCATAGATCCTTTCAATGGGATTTGATTGGCCCAGTGGCTATCACTGTCACCCATCATCAGGCACCACACTGATGATGTCACGATTCCACTACATCAGTACCAACAGGTTTCCATACCAACTCAAGAGACATTATTATAAAAGGCGGGGTGTGTGAGTGT
>CM030182.1:15365460-15395460 GCA_017639675.1 Aplochiton taeniatus
ATTACTTGGCCTTACTATTAGAGGGTTCAAATCACCTGGTTCCCAAGTACTGGGTATCAGCGCTCGACGATTCAATTCACCCAACTCCCTATCACCTGTTGCCCCTCTCAACACGATTCAGTTCAGCAACTTAGTCCCAGTACTTAATGATTCACATCAACTAATCTCCCAGTGAGTTGCTGATTCAAATCTGCCCCCCCCCACCCCTCCCTTTTAGGAGCTGGAGGAATCGGAGGCGTGGATCAGAGAGAAGAGTGCCATCTTGGGAGCACAGGGCTGTGGGAAGGATCTCAGCAGCGTTCTCAAACTGCTGCAGAAACACAAGACGCTGGCCGGGGAGCTGTTGGCTCACCGCTCACTGCTGCAGGTTGGCTGGGCCTAGGGATCTCCTTTTTGTGTTGTGTGTGTGTGTGTGTGTGTGTGTCTGTGTGTGTGTGTGTGTGTGTGTGGTCTAGAATAGAGTAGAATAGAATACAACTTTATTGTCCTACCAAGGCAGGAAAATTGTCACCAGTATAAACATCAATCACATAAATGTACATACAATTAAAACAGGCATCCCAAAGACACAGTATTACAATCGGACACAACATGACAACAGTCTATGTTCTGAGACGGAAAGAATGTGCCGGAATAGTAACGCAATTAAATACGTGGCTGTGATTTGCAAAACAGCAATTTGATTTTTGCGTTATGACCAAAAGCTGGGACTTTTGCAAGCGCTGAGGATAACTTATACATGTTTGTTGCTGTCGTAATGGTGTAAGTCTGCGAGCTAAAGTCCTGTGTTTGTCAGAATACTCACTGCACTGCTATCAGCAATACCAAAAGCAACATGCTTCCACCCTTCCTCCAGAACACCATGAAGCGCGGTAAGCAGATCCTGAGCGACAAGAGTTTCGGCACGGCGGGAATCCAGGAGCGGATCATGGAGGTGAAGTCGGAGTGGAAACACCTGGAAGACCAGGCGGCGCGGCGCCTCAACCTCCTCCAGGAGGCGCTCCACTTTTTCCAGTTCACCTCCGAGAAGGACGACCTCCTGGCCTGGCTCCAGGACGCCTACCGCCTGGTGTCCAGCGAGGACTTTGGCCACGACGAGTACTCCACGCAGTCGCTGCTCAAGAAGCACCGTGGCGTCCGCGAGGCCGTGGACAAGCACAGGACGCACGTCGTGGCGCTGAGGAAACACCTGGTGGCGCTGCCCATGCAGTACCGCGA
Source organism: Aplochiton taeniatus (assembly GCA_017639675.1). NCBI lineage: Eukaryota > Metazoa > Chordata > Actinopteri > Galaxiiformes > Galaxiidae > Aplochiton > Aplochiton taeniatus. The sequence continues at coordinate 15,366,679 of CM030182.1, forward strand.
ACAGGAGGTGGGTGGACAGTCAGGGGAGGGAGGGGTGGTTGTGCCTTTGAGCAAGGCAGTTGAACCTTTTACTGACTGTGGGAAGAGAAATGGTTACTAGTGACTAGATTTAGCTTTGTATTTCTGATTTGAAAGTAGGCCGTTGAGAAAAACACTGTAGCCTTATGTTTATATTGGCAGGGGTATGCCTCTATATGTGTAATACTTCCTACTCTCTTTATTTTGGGGATTGAATCTACTCTGTCCCACTCTTTTAAAAGCTAGTCCTCTCCCCTAGTCTTCCCTCCATTTTGAATTGTAACAAGTGTCTTCATTTAACCCTAACCATTTCTACCTTATACTCTACTCAACGCTACTGGCCTCTAGTCTACACTACTCTACTCTACACTACTGTACTCTATTCTACTCTGCTCTACTCCGCCCTGCTTAACCCTACTTTACTCTGCTATACTCTACTCTACTCTACTCAACTCTGCTCTGCTCTACTGTACTCTGCTCTACTCTACACTACTGTACTCTATTCTACTCTACTCCACTGCACTCTACTCTGCTCTGCTCTACTCTACTCCACCCTGCTTAACTCTACTTAACTCTGCTCTGCTCTACTCTACTCCGCCCTGCTTAACTCTACTTAACTCTGCTCTGCTCTACTCTACTCCGCCCTGCTTAACTCTACTTAACTCTGCTCTGCTCTACTCTACTCCGCCCTGCTTAACTCTACGTAACTCTGCTCTGCTCTACTCTACTCCGCCCTGCTTAACGTTACTTAACTCTGCTCTGCTCAACTCTACTGCGCCAAACCCCCGGCTCCCAGGAGGTGCAGGTGCGGATGGTGGAGGTGGAGCAGCTGTACACGGAGGTGGCGGAGGTGGCGGTGCTCCGCCAGCAGTGGCTGCACGACGCGCTGGCCGTTTACCGGATGTTCAGCGAGGTCAACGCCTGCGAGCTCTGGATCGACGAGAAGGAGCAGTGGCTCGACAACATGGACGTCCCCGAGAGGCTGGAGGACGTGGAGGTGGTGGCTCACAGGTGAGTGTGTGTGTGTGTGTGTGTGTGTGTGCGTGTGTGTGTGTGTGTGTGTGTGTGTGTGTGTGTGTGCGTGCGTGCGTGCGTGCGTGCGTGCGTGTGTGTGTGTGTACATAGGTTAGAACGGTCCCTTGACATTGGAAAGTGTAATTAGTCACTTGAAGGGAAGCAAAAAAGATTAGCTTATAATTTCCCAATCTGTTTTTGTTCTTTTTCTCTGTGATCTTCCCCTCTCCACTGACTTCTTCTTAACCTCTCTTAAGGTTTGAGAGTCTAGACCAGGAGATGAACAGCCTGATGGGAAGGATTCTGGACGTCAACCAGATTGTCCAGCAGCTTCTGGACGGGGGTCATCCCTCTTCTACAGAGGTCAGAGGGTGTCAAGACCACCTCAACTCCAGGTAACACCACCGCTTGAACGCCGCAGAGTTTCCCATGGCAACAAGCAAGCACGTCCTCACACCTGAAGTTAGATTTGATCCAACTTGTGTGGAGATCTCCGAGGTAGCCATGGATACGCAAGCTGTCGTGGTTATGTATGGCGGTGGGAACCTTATGCAGTGCCACAGACTCGATCAGCCAGTCAGTCTTGAAACTCTACAACTGTATCATGATTTAACTTAAAAAACAAAGTGACCGGAAAATGAAACAATACAATAATTCTTGTTCTGGGGAACTAGCTGTCCCATAGCATCAGTCAAAACTGGTCACCCCAAGGAGTGCAAAGAAAGGCTGACAATAATTTAGCTCCATAGTCTTTCCTTTTAATCTCTGTTACAGAGTCCTACGAGAGGAAGGCGTGGGAGAAGAAAGGGTGGGAGGAAGGACAGCTGGGAAAGAAAAAGATTAAAAAAAAGAAGGAGAAAAGGCAGATTGGGGGTTGTGTGTTTCTAACGAATTTGGTCCATTGGTAAAATTTCGGACGTCACTTACCTTGATCAGACCTTCTGTCCCACCCCTGCTGGTGCTCCCTGCCAGTGGATTGACTGGTTCCAAGCCATTTCCGGCATTCTGGTTGGTCGACACGCCTGTCATGCAGCGGTCGTCGTGGCAGCCAGGTTCCTGGTGACCTTGGCACGCGATGGCCATATCATGGCGACCATCTGTGCCCGGCTGCCAGTCTTAAGGACATGACCCAACGGATCTCAATATCGCTCTCTCTCTGTCTCTCTCTCTCTCTTTCAGATGAGTAAACTAGGTTCTGATAGGAATCATTTGCACTTGGCTAATTTACTCTGATGCAAATGTAGGTACGTGCTGCCGATCTAGATCAGCAATCAGAGCACTATATAAAAGGAATAGTAATATAATATGGATGATAAAGTGAATGTTTTTGGGGGGGACGTAGGTGATCATAGCATTTTTCAGGAGGTTATAGTTAGAGCAGTTATTGTCCAAAAACATTCTCAATGTGTCCCCAATAATAATCTTAGATTGATAAATCACGAGGTCGGTTGGTGCCTCTTGCATTACCTCATCGTGGTCACAAGGCTGTGTGTGTATGTTTGTGTGTGTGTGTGTGTGTGTGTTGTGTGCGAGGGTCATTGCATCATGCCAGCCAGACATGGTTGAATGAGTCGAAGTCCGTCCTTCTGGTGTGGTTTGTCGTTTTGGACCGGCACCAAAGGAGCATATTGGGATAACATGGCCTGGATGCAGACAACACGAGACACTCCCCCTCTAGCTTATCAGCGGAAACTGGAAACCCGAAAACAAAATGTCGTCCTAATTTCTAAATTTAGACATGATCAAATAAGTGTTTGAGTAAATATTTCTAATCCCGTTGCTGACAAATGGTGCAAAAAAGCGCAACGATTCATTGGCCCTACCTCCCCCTCTGTCCAACACCTGCATCTCCTCCTCTATATTTACCTCTTTATTCATTTCCTCTCCTCCCCCCTTCACCCTTCTCTCTCCCTCTCTCCCTCTCTCTCTCTCTCTCTCTCTCTCTCTCTCTCTCTCTCTCTCTCTCCCTCTCTCTCCCTCCAGGTGGAACCGTATCGTGGAGATGGTGGAGCAGAAGAAGGACCACTTGGACTCGGTGCTGCGCTTGCAGAACTACCTTCTGGAGTGTGCCGAGATCAAGTCCCAGATCCAGGACAAGAGGAAGGCCATCGACGCCACGCAGTACGTGGGCAGCGACCTGGGCGGGGTGCTGGCGCTGCAGCGACGCCTCTCCACCATGGAGGGGGCGCTGTCCGTGCTGGAGCCCAAACTCATACACCTGCAGGTAAAGGAAAAGTAGCTTAAGGATTCAAACACACACACACACACACACACACACACACACACACACACACACACACACACACACCTATGCATACACTTTGCTAGTACACATACACCTTCAGGTAAAGGAAACGTAGCTTAAGGATTGAAACACACACACACACACACACACTTAGTGCTAGTACCGTAGGCAGGAGGATACCCACCGACATACACTCTAGCACTTTGCTCCTATGATATATCTGCAGCGCCCAGTTTAACAAAAAGAGATCAAATTGAAATCGAGTCTATATTTTTTAAGTCAAAGTGTATCTTGACCTTTTGACCCTGTAGGAGGAAGCAGAGCAGTTAGCCACGTCCCATCCGGACCGGGCCATGGAAGTCCTGGTTCCCTTTGAGGGCATCAGCGTGGAGTGGGAGGAGCTCAAACGGACCCTGCAGGGCTGTGAGGACTCGCTCATGGTGGCGGGGAGACTGCAGAGTTTCATACAGGTATGTGGATCCATACAGGTGTGTGGTTCCATACAGGTGTGGGGTTTCATACAGGTATGTGGATCCATACAGGTGTGTGGTTCCATACAGGTGTGTGGTTTCATACAGGTATGTGGATCCATACAGGTGTGTGGTTCCATACAGGTGTGTGGTTTCATACAGGTATGTGGATCCATACAGGTGTGTGGTTCCATACAGGTGTGTGGTTTCATACAGGTATGTGGATCCATACAGGTGTGTGGTTCCATACAGGTGTGTGGTTTCATACAGGTATGTGGATCCATACAGGTGTGTGGTTCCATACAGGTGTGTGGTTTCATACAGGTATGTGGATCCATACAGGTGTGTGGTTCCATACAGGTGTGTGGTTTCATACAGGTATGTGGATCCATACAGGTGTGTAGTTCCATACAGGTGTGTGGTTCCATACAGGTGTGTGGTTTCATACAGGTATGTGCTTCCATACAGGAGTGTGGTTTTGTGCAGGTGTGTGGTTTCATACAGGTATGTGGTTCCATACATGTCTGTGGTTTCATACAGGCATGTAGTTCCATACAGGTGTGTAGTTCCATACAGGTATGTGGTTTCATACAGGTGTGTGGTTTTGTACAGGTGTGTGGTTTTGTACAGGTGTGTGGTTTCATTCAGGTGTGTGGTTTTATCCAGGTGTGTGGTTTTGTACAGGAGTGTGGTTTCATACAGGTGTGTGGTTGGTTAGGTGTAACAGGGAGTCTGCAGAGTTTCATACAGGTGTGTGGTTTTATACAAAGGTGTGTGATTGGTTAGATAGATCAGGGAGAGTGCAGAGTGTCATACAGACATGTAGTGTAATGGTGGTGTGTGAATGGTTAGATATAGCAGTTAGAAAATAACATTTTGGACCTCCCTCCATCCATCCATCCATCCATCCATCCAGGACCTGGACTCGTTCCTCACCTGGCTGGTCCAGACGCAGACGGCCGCGGCCTCAGACCAGCTCCCCAACGCCCTGGAGGAGGCCGAGAGACTCATCAACAAACACGCCGCTCTGAAGGAGGAGATAGGGAGGTAAGAGACTAACTACACAGGGTTTATCAGAGTGTTACCTGTAGACCAGAAAGGGTGATATGATTTTTTTAAGGGTCAACAACTGAAATCATAAATCCTCGGAGACAGACAGACAGACAGACAGACAGACAGACAGACAGACAGACAGACAGACAGACAGACAGACAGACAGACAGACAGACAGACAGACAGACAGACAGACAGACAGACAGACAGACAGACAGACAGGAGAGAAAGACACATAAAGAAAGATAGGGATCGTTTTTTATAATCGAGTTCCTTGCTTAAATTCCTCTATCTATCACTGCCCTCTACAGATTGCTCCAAGTACTCTTTATACTTGTGCTTTTGCACATTACCGAGTGTACATTGACAACGTTCCTAGCTGTCAACTAGTAGTTGACGGATCCATCGTTTCCCTCCTCTTCTCTGAACCCTTTCTCTTTCCCCCCTCCAGGTACGAGGAGGACTACGAGCGTCTCCAAGCGGTCAACGAGCTGCTGGAGTCCGAGGAGGCCCCGTTACCCTACGCCGCCCTGCAGCAGTGGCTCCAGAAGCTGGACGTGGGCTGGAACAAACTGCTGGAGATGTGGGAGAGCCGGAGGGAGGTGCTGGTGCAGGCGCACATCTTCCACCTGTTCCTACGAGACGTCAAGCAGGCGGAGGCCTTCCTCAACAACCAGGTGAGGGAGGGAGGGAGGGAGGGAGGGCAAAGGTGGGATGGATGGACGGACAGGTGGAGGGAGAAGGTGGAGGGAGAGGAATGACGGATGGATGGATGGAGTAAGTGAAGGGGGTGCAAGTAAGAGAAGTTGAAAGAGAGATCTCTGGATATATGAATCGATGAGGGGCAGAAGGGAGGCGAGGACAGAGAAAAGGAGGGATTAAAAAAAAGAGATGAAAAAGAGAGGAAAAGGGAGGCAGAGAGGACAGATGTAAAATTCAGACAGTAACTCAGATATTTTCTGGACCATTTGCTGGCCTAGGTTTCTTTAGTGTTCATGGGTTTAGGGTGCCCTTTGCTTCAGCATGGCGTTAGGAGCGGGTGTTTCTGTCTCTCTCTCTCTCTCTCTCTCTCTGTCTCTGTCTCTCTCTGTCTTTCTCTCTCTCTCTCTCTCTCTCTCTCTCTCTGTCTCTCTCTGTCTCTGTCTCTGTCTCTCTCTGTCTTTCTCTCTCTCTCTCTCTCTCTCTCTCTCTCTCTCTCTCTCTCTCTCTCTCTCTCTCTCTCTCTCTCTCTCTCTCTCTCTCTCTCTCTCTCTCTCTCTCTCTCTCTCTCTCTCTCTCTCTCTCCCTCTCTCTCTGTCTCTGTCTCTGTCTCTCTCTCTGTCTTTCTCTCTCTCTCTCTCTCTCTCTCTCTCTCTCTCTCTCTCTCTCTCTCTCTCTCTCTCTCTCTCTCTCTCTCTCTCTCTCTCTCTCTCTCTCTCTGTCTCTCTCTCGCTCTGTGTCTCTGCTATATGGCTCTGTCAGAGAGGAATGGCCTCAGCAGCAGACAAGGGTGTGGTCGGCTAGTTCCTGCTCTGTTCAGCTGCCTGAGAGGATCCCCAAAGACTGGGCAAAGACAGCGAGTGCCTGAGTGTAGGGGAGCGATGGAAAGAGAGAGAGGGGAAAAAAACGAGAGTGAGTGAGGCAGAACGATTGAAAACGGGGGAGAGAGAGAAATCGTAACCTTGTAGTTTTACAGCGGCAGCCTTTGCCCTAGAGCTGCTACCTGGTACCATGGCATGGAACTGGTGTGTGTGTGTGTGTGTGTGTGTGTGTGTGTGTGTGTGTGTGTGTGTGTGTGTGTGTGTGTGTGTGTGTTGTGGGGGCTGGATGACAGTTTACGTTTGTGTGTGCGTGCGCGTGTGTGTGTGTATATCTGCAGACCTACGCATGTTACAGCAGTAGCTGGCTAGCTGCATATCCCCTGGCCATGGCGTTCTATCTAGCTATAGAGAATCCCTGTATGATGTGATATTGGATCCTATATCCCGGATCTATCTGCAGTGCTGCAGCAGTTCTAGTAACCATAGATCTGCGCTCATGGTCTCATTACTGTGTAGGAGGAGAAACCTTGGCAACCTGCTCCTAACTGAACACTGCTGACTAGAAGGCTACTGTACAGGCCTCTGTGTGTGTGTGTGTGTGTGTGTGTGTGTGTGTGTGTGTGTGTATACTTTAGGAATCCCTGTATATATTTAAGTTCACACCTTAGCCATTGCTATTAGACCTAAATACTACGATGTCATGTACATTCCCATTACACTATCTGTAGCGGTTTTGTTTATTTTACAGTAACTTAGGTTCTCTTGATAAAAGACTTACCCTAGTTCATTCAGTTCATTTCTTAGCTAAAATGTCATTGGTCATGACTCTTTCTGACTCTGCTGCTCTAGTAGTGTGTGTGTGTGTGTGTGTGTGTGTGTGTGTGTGTGTGTGTGTGTGTGTGTGTGTGTGTGTGTGTGTGTGTGTGTGTGTGTGTGATTTTACATAATGTGTGTCAGAGCATGTGTCTCTTCGGGTTTGCTCACAGACTCTTTATCGGAGACCCAGCTCTCCATTTCACCCTGAGGGTCTCGGAGCAAGGGACCTAAACTCCCTCTCCTCTCCTGTCTTCTCCTCTCCTCTCCTCTCCTCTCCTCTCCTCTCCTCTCCTCTCCTCTCCTCTCCTCTCCTCTCCTCTCCACTCCTCTACTCTCCTCTAATCAATAGCCTGTGTAGAACACTGAAGGCAGCAGAGGCCAGCGAGGCTCTCAATTCTTACAGCGTCGTCAAATCCTCCCCAAAAACTCTGTTCAATCTAGGGTCACTAACGTGTGCATGTCTCTTGTCTGTTGTTTTGAACCCTCTCTGTAGGAGTCAGCCCTGGCTCACGTAGAGCTGCCCACCACAGTGGAGACGGTGGAAGCGGCCATCAAGAAACACAAGGACTTCACCACCACCATGGAGCTGAACCTGCACAGGATCAAGGCCGTGATCGAGGCCGGAGAAAGCCTGATCAGCCAGAGCAACATCTACTCCGACCGCATCCGCCAACGCGTCGACACGCTGGCCAACAGGTACCCACCTCCATACACACGATTACATAGGAGTAATCATAACAGGTACCCACCTCCATACACACGATTACATAGTAGTAATCATAACAGGTACCCACCTCCATACACACGATTACATAGGAGTAATCATAACAGGTACCCACCTCCATACACACGATTACATAGGAGTAATCATAACAGGTACCCACCTCCATACACACGATTACATAGGAGTAATCATAACAGGTACCCACCTCCATACACACGATTACATAGTAGTAATCATAACAGGTACCCACCTCCATACACACGATTACATAGTAGTAATCATAACAGGTACCCACCTCCATACACACGATTACATAGTAGTAATCATAACAGGTACCCACCTCCATACACACGATTACATAGTAGTAATCATAACAGGTACCCACCTCCATACACACGATTACATAGTAGTAATCATAACAGGTACCCACCTCCATACACACGATTTAATAGTACTAATAATATAACGGATACAACACCCCAGTGTGAACGTGATTCAACTGTATAAAAAACATATCCATATAATAGATGAAATAAATACAACTGAAATAATAACAATGCTACTGCAGCAATGGAACCTAGATGTATTGTCATGAGCCTGAAACTGTTTGAAAACATCCAACACGGGTTTCGTCATTAAAAAAAATGAAATAAAATAAAAAGAAATGAATGGAAATATACATGATACATGGATTTCCGTTTAGCGGTCAGCAGTATTATATTAGTTGTGTTGTCTGAGCTTTGCGGAGCAGCTGTCCGTAGAAAAAACGTTTCTCCTGCTAGAACACAATGACAGAGACGCCACTGAATAGCAACCAGAGGCAACTCAATGGAGACTAGTCCCTATAGAGCCCCTTCTACGATATCATACCATGAAATCCAGCCTGATAGGGGAGGCAGGAAGGGTATGGGGGGTTTAGGCGAGCCCTCATTGATGCTTCTGAGCTATAACACTGGAGCCCCTACCAGAGTGCTGTTGAAGGGAGGATAGGGAATTTCTTTTAGATGAAGGGGGGTGGAGGGAGAGGGGCGAGGGGGGGTTAAATGCTGCTTGTGCATTGCCCTTTTTCATAACGCATGTGTTGTGGTCATTTTTGATTCATTTCGATGTGACTTGGTTGACCACCTCTCTTCAGCAGATTGGCTTGATTGAGTGTTAGTGTGCTATCAACCTGAGATGGATTGGACTTGATAAAAACCCAGACCACAACATAGATTATTTTCTATGTTCACTTTGACCTGTTCTGTTAAGACCTTGTGAACACAAGCAGGTAGCTTGATAACATATAGCAGCTTATTCAATCCATTCATTGTTTTCTCTTGATAATGGAACCACAATATTGTAAGTGTAGAGACAGAACACTCTGCTCCCTCTGTCTCATGGTGTTTCCTGCTTTTAACTCTGAGGCTGTAGGTTTAGATATGAAAACCCTCTGCTCTCTCTCTCTCTCTCTTTCCATCTCTGTCTCTCTCTCTCACACACCTCTCTCTCTCTCTCTCCTCTCTCTCTCTCTCTCTCTCTCTCTCTCTCTCTTTCCATCTCTGTCTCTCTCTCCATCTCTCTCCATCTCTCTCTCTCTCTCTCGCTCTCTCTCGCTCTCTACCTCTCTCTCCATATCTCTCTCTCTCTCTCTCTCTCTCTCTCTCTGCGTTTCTTCTCAGGGGGAATCAGAACCGTGAGCTGGCTCAGCAGTGGCTGGAGAAACTCAACGACCAGTGGGACCTACAGAGGTTCCTACAAGACTGCCACGAGGTAGGAACAACACTGGCAGTGTGTGTGTATGTGTGTGTGTGTGCATGGTGGTGTGCGTGAGTGTGTGTTTGAAAGCTTGTGTGTGTGTGTGTGTGTGTGTGTGTTTATTTGTAAGTGTGTGTCAGCTCTGCCAGACTCTCTAATTTTAAGTCTGGATTTGGCCAGGGTCAGTTGTTCCCACTCCGGACTCCATTACCCAGAAGCCCTGCTCTGCCCAGCATTACTCTTTGCACAGGCCTTAGCTTTTATTTTCAGCAACTGTCTCCTGTTCTCTCTCTCTCTCTCTCTCTCTCTCTCTCTCTCTCTCTCTCTCTCTCTCTCTCTCTCTCTCTCTCTCTCTCTCTCTCTCTCTCTCTCTCTCTCTCTCTCTCTCTATCTCTCTGTCTCTCTCTCTCTCTCTCTCTACTGGAATAAATAATTTACCTCTGCATCTGCTCATCACTAATTTAAAGTGGTGTGTGTATTTTTTTGGTAACATAATGTATTTTAGACTACAGAGAGAGAGAGTGTGTATGTATATAAAAAGGCGTGCATGTACAGTAATCTCGCATGCTAAGAGGCTTCCATCGCGTGCATGTGTGTGTGTGTGTGTGTGTGTGTGTGTGTGTGTGTGTGTGTGTGTGTATTTCTGTATGTGTGTGTGACGCCTACATTGGACCAGTTTCTTAAGAGAACTAGGTGAACCAGGCTGTATGTGGCCCTGCATTCTGATCTCCCAGTCTCTTATCTCTGCCAAAATAAACTTGAAGGCAAATATAAATAGTCATTTTTTTCTGATGTTACTGCGTAGACTCATCGGTAGTTTTTACGTCAGACCACTTTGGGCTGAAGTGAGTTGAAGCAATCGGGCTGAAGTGAGTTGCACAGGAGAAAACAGCAAAGTTTATATAAACTGTAATGTTTTTAGACTTTTACATGACACAACTTTACCAATACCAAATAGTAACATTAGCAGAGTTTTATATGGGCACCAAAGTTGCTTTTTATCTTACGACTGTTTTTTATTACTGAAGGTAACTTATTTTTAGATTACATGGAAAACACGATCATTTATGTATGTATTATTCATTTATTTATGAATGAGGTTATCAACTAAGCCTATGTTTAAACCCTAAAACAATGCGTTATTGAAGTTTACCCCTGAGGCCCGTGCTTTCAGATCTTAGTTTGGGCGGGGCCCAGGTGCTTCAACCCATCTAAGAATAGGACAGACGGAGAGTGGTGGTGGTGGCGGTGGGGGGGGGGGGGGGGTTGGGGGAGTAATGCTTATGGTTATTCTAGCGTGTTCCTTACAGCTAGAGTTGCACTGGGACCCCTTCTACTCAGTTCCGCCCAGCGCTGCCTCCTAGTGCTGTGTTTCATTAGACTGTAAGTCAGGGGGTGTTATAGCTGCTTGATGCCTAGGTTTGCCGTGTCAAAAAGCCGGTGTTTTGCTCGGCATGGCGTTGGCTAGCCACCTTTCCGGTTGCGCCGTCATGGATTCCTCCATCTGTCTACGTGTGTGTGACGCGTAGCATCACAGGTCTCATGCGTGTCGATTGCGTGATTTCTATTTCGGAAGACTTGACCGGCAGTTGACAAATTCTCCTTTTTTTTTTGTTGAAGGGAATGGGTAATTTTTTATTTGACCGTATGTCTGTGGCATAGATGGTTATATATGGCTGAATTTGATAGAACATTTTGCTAGAAATCTTTCCACCTTTTGCCTCCAAGAATATATCTGTTTTCATGAAAAATGCTGTTGGCTAGATTGATGATTTTTAGGCGCGTATGCTTAGTTTGTGTGGTTGGTTACAGGGCAGTGGCGTTGTGGCAGGTCTTTGTTTTTGGGCGGTTTAAATCAGGCTAGCAGCTGTCCTCCTCAGAAAGCTCTTTGTTCTTACAAGTGGTGATAGACCGATCCATGGGACTGTCTGCTATTTATTCTTCCTCTCTCCTCCTTCTCCTCCTTCTTCAAATCTGTCCATTCATCCCTCCCTCGGTCCCTTCCCGCATCCATGGTTCGACCCTCCCTCTCTCCGTCCCCCTGGTTTCTCGTGCCCTCGTTCAATTAATTTATTGTCTCGGGGGGGGGGGGCATCAAACAGAGGACCCTTATGACCTGCACGGTCACAAGGGCACAGTATGTCTGTGTGTGTGTGTGTGTTCCTGTCTGTGTCTGGAAATGAATGCATGTACATGTGTGTGTGTGAGTGTACATATTGGCTTTTGTACACGTGTGTGTTTACAGATGTGTCCTGTGTGTTTGTGTGAGAGAGAGAGAGAGAGAGAGAGAGAGAGATAGAGAGAGAGAGAGAGAGGCTGAGATCAAGGAGGACATTAGAAAAACCATGTGCCACTGTCCCTTCTAAAGTAAACCAGGGCAGTAAATCCATCGCACTACAAATACACCTCCCTCTCTTCCTCCCATTCTCCTTCTCTTCATCTCTTATTCCCTCTTTCCTTCTCCCCCCCCCCTCCCTACCACCTATGTCCCTATCACATTGTGACCCCACAACAATACCCCCCCCCCTCACTCTCTCTCTCTCTCTCTTTCTCTCCTGCCATTCTATACGTCTCTCTTTCAGTCCCCGGTTCTCTCCCCCGTTCACCTCTCCTCTCGTCTGGTCTGTGGCGGTGCCACTGCAGAACAGCCAGGCAGGCAGAGCCAAGCCGAGGCTGAGGCTGGAGAGAGACAGATTGGAACATGTACACAGCTAGCTGGGACTGCTGCAGAGGGAGGAGAGAGAGAGAGAGAGAGAGAGAGAGAGAGAGAGAGAGAGAGAGAGAGAGAGAGAGAGAGAGAGAGAGAGAGAGAGAGAGAGAGAGAGAGAGAGAGAGAGAGAGAGAGAGAGAGAGAGAGAGAGAGAGAGAGAGAGAGAGAGAGAGAGAGAAGAGAGAGAGAATATGAAAAGAGGAGGCTGGAGAGAGGGGGAGGACAGCCGAGTGTGGCTAGACGATCCACGCGCGGAGACAGACAGAGGAGTCTTGGAAGTATCACTGTTCATATACAGAGTGGCTGAAGGAGAGATGTTCTCCTTCTCCTTTCACTCCCTTTATCTCTCTCTCTCTTTCTCCGTTCCCTCCCTCCCTCTCTCCTTCTCTTGCTCTCATCCATCCATCCGCCCTTCCCCTCCATCTCTCCCCGGCAGTCAGACCAGTCAGCCCAGTCAGACCAGTCAGACCAGTGTGATACCCCAAAGCTTGATCCCATCCCTCTGTTCCTCCCAGCCTCCCCACGCTTCTATCCATCTCTGCTGGCTCAGCTGTCGCTTTTAGAGGGGGCAGGGAGGGAAGGAAGGAGCCACGGAGGGAGGGATTAAAGGAGGAGGAGGAGGAGGAGGAGGAGGAGGGGTGGTGTGAGTGAAGGAGGCGTGCGACCGGGGAGGCGCACATGCCCAAACAAACGCCTGCCATTTTATTGTTTTGGGGCAATTTTTATTCTCTCTTTCTTTCTCTCTCTGTTCCTTCTTTCTGTTTCACTCATCGCTAATCCACCCCCTCTGCTCCCAGCCCCCACCCCCCCCACCCCCTCCGCCTCCTCTTGTTCTCTCCCTCTCTCTCTCTGGCTCTCTCTGGGCAGAGCGCGTCTAGTGTGTATCAGCAGTACACCATCATCAGCGGTAGCTGCAGCACAGAGAGAGAGAGAGAGAGTAAGAAAGAAAGAGAGAGAGAGAGAGAGAGAGAGAGAGAGAGAGAGAGAGAGAGAGAGAGAGAGAGAGAGAGAGAGAGAGAGAGAGAGAGAGAGGAGAAGAAGAAGAAAGCGCAATCTTAGCCATAAGCCCTCCTCAGAACACAGCCAGCCACCTGCCTATTCTCTCTCTCAGCCTGGCTGGTCCCTTACAGCCAGCATTATTTTGACTTTGTTTTTTCTCTCTGAACGATTCATTTTGGAGTCCTTGGATTCGCGTGCATTCCGTATCGTCATCTGTGCCAGCGGAAGCTCCTCTCTGCCTTTGTGTGTGTGTGTGTGTGTGTGTGTGTGTGTGTGTGTTTTTGGAGGGGGGGTAATTGAGAGCCGTTTTGGAACCGGCTGGGATGGCAGCGCGGTAGCCGCGACGACCGAGAATGCGGATACCGACGGCAACCAGCGCGAGCCACAACCCTCTTGGCGGCTGCCGCTCCTCTTAGGCGCTGTCCGTCTGCTTGTCAGCCGGTAAACCGATTTAACGGCTGTTTGGACGGAGGAGGAGGAAGAGGAGGAGGACATGATAGAGAGATAGGCTGTGATATGCAAAGAGAGAGAGAAAGAGAGAGAGAGAGAGCTGTTTGTTGATGCTGGGTTTGGCTCTCATCTGTAATGGGCCAGTGAATTGTTAGTGTGGGTGTAAACGAGTTGTGTATGTTTGTGTGTGTGTGTGTGTGTGTGTGTGTGTGTCTGTGTGTGTGTGTGTGTGTGTGTGTGTGTGTGTGTGTGTGTGTGTGTGTGTGAGTCCAGCTGTCATGTTGTTGGTGTTGATGTGTCGGCATGCATGTGCCTGCTGTGGGTCATTAAACATCTGTGTGTGTGTTTGACCTTGTTTTTCCTTGAGTGAGCGTTTACATGTGTGGGTGTGTGTGTGTGTGTGTGTGTGTGTGTGTGTGTGTGTGTGTGTTCTCCTATTTCTAGGCTTCTAATGTTGTCTCTCTCTCCATGATGCTTTGGCATATGGCCTTTATTTGTATGTTGACCATTGTAAAATAAATTATAATTTTTCTGTGTGTGTGTGTGTGTGCGCGTCTGTGTTCCAATATGTTTATATTATTACCCATTGAATGTGTCTTCACAATGTCTAAACAGTTGGCAAACAGTCAGTTGGCTTACTTTGACACCTCTCTCTCTCTCTCTCTCTCTCTCTCCCTCTGTCTCTCTATCTCTCTCTGTCTCTTTCTATCTCTTTCTCTCTCCTTCTCTCTCTCTTTCTCTCTCCCTCTCTATCTCTCTCTGTCTCTCTCTCTATCTCTCTCCCTCTCCCTCTCTATCTCTTTCTCTCTCCCTCTTTCTCTCTCTCTCTCTCTCTCTCTCTCTCTCTCTCTCTCTCTCTCTCTCTCTCTCTCCGTGTCCCCCCCCCCCCCCCTCTTTTCTGTGTCTCCACCTCCGTCAGTTGGGAGACTGGGTGAGTGAGAAGATGCTGATGGCGCGGGACGGCTCACGAGACGAGGGCCAGAAGCTCCATAAGAAATGGCTGAAGCACCAGGCCTTCATGGCCGAACTGGCCCAGAACAAGGAGTGGCTTGACAAGATCGAGAAGGTGAGGGGACGGGAGGAACACACACACACACGCTCACACACACACACACACTCGCTCACACACACACACACACACACACACACACACACACACACTCACACACTGAGCACTGTTATTTCGGCACAAGTTGTGCAGGGCTAGCCTTAAACCTTAAAGAGTGCGACACACAGGTGAATGAACAAGCTAACAATGTGATGCCGTTGGGACGGTCCATTTAGAATATGGTGGCTGTGTTGAAGCCAGGCCATGTTTTTTTAACCCTTACATGAGTAGCTCATAACACTGGCGTCCGTCGGACTGTGTTGGTGAGACTGCTGCCGTGCTGTATGAAGACTTCTACTTAAGACAGCTTTCTGTATGAACGTGAACAGCCGGAGACAGGGTTTGACCCCAGGGTTGGCAGGGTCACCAGGCCGTGTGTGTGTGTGTGTGTGTGTGTGTGTGTATGTGTGTGTGTGTGAGTGAGTGTGTAGGGGGGGGGGGGGGGGGCTAGAGAGGTGTCTGTTCTGCTCTGTTAACTTAGATTCCGGTAGGTGCTGCTCTGTTGGGTTCCGTTGGGCTCTGTTCTGCTTTTGTTCGGTTCTGTTCCAACACAGTGAGGTCTGACATGGAGACGTCTCCATTGAGCCCGTGTTGTCAGTGCTTGGCTGTGCGGCTCTCGTTCCTCTCTGTCCCTGCCCCTCCACAGGGACGTTTAGGAGGAACACGCTCGCTCGAACAACGTCGTACCGGTCCTCTAACGGTTTGTCGGACTCTAAACCAGTTTTGGACTTCCTAATTATGCCCAAATGATGAGCCATGGGTTTCTTACGGCACAAATGTTTTGGCCAAATTCCGCCTTGGTTCCCGCGTGTGTATTGATCGTGGCGATAGATAGGAGGAGTGCTGATCAACAGCGACTAACCAGAGCCTCGTGATCGATCAATGCCTCTCTCGCAGTGTTAGTGCTGATCTAGGATCATTAAGAAGCTCAGTGACCATGTCATTTCATTACCAGGGGAGAGGCCAAGGTGTTTCTGGATCAGCACTTGTACTTTGAGAACATGATGACCAGACTAGGATGAGGAAATGTATGAAGGGAAACTCATGGTAAAATAGGCATGGCTATTTAACCTCCCATACAGGTTTGAACCCCTGAAGGCCGCACTTTTCAAGTTTTATATTTCAAGGTAGTTTGAAACCTTGACTTGAATAAAATGTTACTGATAAGATTCTAAGGCTTAAAGTAAGACCCTATTTAAAAAACAACCACTCTTAGTTGATAGTCTTAACTCTAGCCTTAGCAAGGCAACAGAATAAATCTATTCATCCAGCTTGTGTGCTACAGTTTGTGTTTTATTCCAACAATACGTAGATGTGTGAATTTACAAGAAATATCTGCGGTTGTCTTGTATTCCTGTAATCAGGGATTTCAACTTTTCTCACATTATTCTGGAAGATTTCCCTGCCGGAAACTTCAACCAGAACGGTTGGAGTAGATACTGTTCAGTGTAATGAGTGATTAACCTATCCTCTGGTGTGTGTGTGTGTGTGTGTGTGTGTGCATGTGTGTGTGTCTGTGTGTCTGTGCGTGTGTGTGACGTCTCTGAATAGCGGTGTTAGTAATGTGGACAGACAACTTGTTCAGTGACGTCAACGATCCACCCAGGCACCTACTGGCTGATTGGCGGGTTTTAATATTTCAATTATAGATTCAAACTTGTGTCGTTTACTGCTTGGGCTTCATGGAATAGGTTTGGTGAGAAACAACAAAAGGGATGGGAGAAGAAAAAAGAGGTTTGCTAGAGGGTGGATGCCAACCATAATAACTGCAGGAATCGGCAAGAGAGAGGGAAAGAGAGAGCGATTCATATGAAGGTCATGACCTCATTTTGCTAAGTGCCTTCATAAATCCTATCATTTGTGCTTTGATGAATCGTTACGTCCAGTGGAGTTCATCTTTCACGGTATGACATGCATTAAAAGGCTCGGTTGTACCGAAATGCTGACACGTTACCTAATCCCGTGCCTTAGTTCCAGTCAGTGAGAGAGAGGGAGAAAGAGTGAGAGAGAGAGAGAGAGAGAGAGAGAGAGAGAGACAGAGAGAGAGAGAGAGAGAGAGAGAGAGAGAGAGAGAGAGAGAGCGGGGTGATGAGAGAAAGAAACGGAGTGAGTCACAAGAGAGAAATGGAGGGACGAAAGAGAGCGAGAGATGAAAAGAAAGTCAGAAAAAGAAAGAAAGAAAGAGAGGGAGGAAAAGGGAGAAAGAGAGAGAGAGATAAGGAGCGGGTACGGTGTGTGATGTGTGTTGCTATCCGACTCTCTCCTTAGGGAGACGCCAGTCTATTTCTGGCCTGGATAAGCACCCTACACTACCACTTCACCAAGGGCATCTAGCTACAGGGCCCGGAGTTTGGCTCAGCCGGGAATCAGGCCTAACGAGTGCCTATATACAAAATCAACATGTCATTGTGTATACGTGCAATAAGAAATCCATAATGGACCTTCTATGTATTTTTTTTCGTTAATCTAACAAATCTAAATTCCCATCTACAGTATTCTGTAGATGTAATGATTGTAAGCCTCTCCAAAAATATAAATCTTCCCCCAAAAATGATGTTCACATTCATAGCCATTAACAAAAACATTAAGACAGTTGTTATGGCCTCAGGGTCCTGAAACTTCTTGTATCTGTGAATGGAGGTTTTTGAATGTACGTTTGGCACTCGTGATATCAGTTTCTTTCGTCCTCTTGGTGTCTTTATCTGTCCACTTGGCGTTTGCTGCATCCCAGCCGTGCTTTAGCTCTGTGTGACTGTGCTGTGGCCCTGCTGTGTAGCTGTCTGTGCTGTAGCTCTGTGTGACTGTGCTGTGGCCCTGCTGTGTAGCTGTCTGTGCTGTAGCTCTGTGTGACTGTGCTGTGGCCCTGCTGTGTAGCTGTCTGTGCTGTAGCTCTGTGTGACTGTGCTGTGGCCCTGCTGTGTAGCTGTCTGTGCTGTAGCTCTGTGTGACTGTGCTGTGCCCCTGCTGTGTAGCTGTCTGTGCTGTAGCTCTGTGTGACTGTGCTGTGGCCCTGCTGTGTAGCTGTCTGTGCTGTAGCTCTGTGTGACTGTGCTGTGCCCCTGCTGTGTAGCTGTCTGTGCTGTAGCTCTGTGTGACTGTGCTGTGGCCCTGCTGTGTAGCTGTCTGTGCTGTAGCTCTGTGTGACTGTGCTGTGGCCCTGCTGTGTAGCTGTCTGTGCTGTAGCTCTGTGTGACTGTGCTGTGGCCCTGCTGTGTAGCTGTCTGTGCTGTAGCTCTGTGTGACTGTGCTGTGGCCCTGCTGTGTAGCTGTCTGTGCTGTAGCTCTGTGTGACTGTGCTGTGCCCCTGCTGTGTAGCTGTCTGTGTTGTTGCTCTGTGTGACTGTGCTGTTGCTCTAGGTGGTCCTACTGGTGTTGTGATCCTATCCGTGCCGTGTCCCTGTGTGGCCCTTACTGTGCTGTAGCTGTGTGTGGTCTTGGCCGTGCTGTGCTGTGTGTGTACCTGGCTGTGGTGTGCTGTAGCTGTGTGTGGTCCTGGCTCTGCTGTAGCTCTGTTTAGTCCTAGCTGTGCTGTAGCTGTGTGTGTTCCTAGTTGTGCTGTAGCTCTGTTTGGTCCTAGCTGTGCTGTAGCTGTGTGTGTTCCTGTCTGTGCTGTAGCTCTGTTTGGTCCTAGCTGTGCTGTAGCTGTGTGTGTTCTTGGCTGTGCCTTAGCTCTGTTTTGTCCTAGCGGTGCTGTAGCTGTGTGTGTTTCTAGCTGCACAGTAGCTGTGTGTGTTCCTATGTAGCTGTGCTGTAGCTCTGTTTGGTCCTAGCTGTGTGTGTTCCTGGCTGTGCTGTAACTGTGTGTTCCTAGCTGTGCTGCAGCTGTGTGTGTTCCTAGTTGTGCTGTAGCTGTGTTTGGTACTAGCTGTGCTGTGGTCTCACTCCTTGTCAGCCCCCTGATGGGAGAATTTGCAGTTCTGGGACAACAATATCAACCGCTTCAGACAGCAACCCTGTGGACGGGTGTGTGTGTGTGTGTGTGTGTGTGTGTGTGTGTGTGAGAGAGAGAGGAAGTGAGAGAAGAAGAGAGAGTGAAACGTGTGTAATTCTTTGTGTGGGTGCACTGGTGGTAATTTTTCTAGGTCTGTGTTTTTGTGTTAGGCACACAGAGTGTGTGTGGGGGCTGCATGTATGTATGTTTATTTAAATAAAGCTTTGATTGTTTCATCATCTCTCTCCACTATCTCCTTTTAATCAGTAGCACCAATGGAGCTAGCCTCCATTATCTGAAATATGACGGGCAACGCTCAGCTCAAAGGCAGAATCAGTTTTATTTTAGCTGCATGTAGGAAATCTATTGATTTTGAGGGTTGTTTAAAAAGGCAGCATTCAGCTCTTTGTCAATCCTGTGAGCCTTACTGTATAAGGTCTTTATAGTAACCGGCTAAAAAGATCTCTCTCTCTCTCTCTCTCACACACACACACACACACAAACACGTGTAACCACGCACACACTCCCTGAAGCTTTTAGTCTCAGGTGTACCCCTGTCTGGGTAGCGTTTTTAAAGGCGAGCCCTGCCTCGCTAGCCCAACAGAGTGATGTCCTTGGAGGCAGAGGCCATAGCTAGCGGCGTTAGCGCTCGTAAATCTCCCTGGCTAATCTCCGCTCCGTCGGTACTGTACAGTCTGGATCACCGTTTGACGCTGTCTGAATTAAGGTTGTCTGGGGGAGCGTAACTCCTGGTGTGGAGTGGACTGAGTGGTGAAGCTACTTAGCCAAAGCTGACCTGATGGGAGGGGGGTACCAGGGGGAGTCACGGGGGCCAAGCCAGCCTCCAGCCTCTTCAGTTCAGCCTGTGGCCTTTAGTGAGCCTGAAGCAATATTCTCGTGTTGATGTGGTACCGTTGTCTTTGGTTGTTGAAACCCAATTTACTTGGATACGGGTAAGAGCACGCTGGTTGTCGATTTTGTAATTCCATTCAGGAAACATTTGGTCGGCCATTGAAAGAGGGAGAGAAAGATAGATAGAAGAAAAGAAAGAGAAAAAGATAGGAGGGCAGAAAGAGAGGCCAGGATTGGAGGGAACCACGTTTGACTATTCGGATGCGGCATGTGTGTCGTCTTGTTACCGTGGTGACGTCAAGCGGCCGGCGGGCAGCTGGAAGAAGGGGCCACCTCCTCGCTTGCAGCGGTTGCTAAGCAACAGCCAGCCAATCCCCGCCAATCGTTTCCCCTCCAGGTGTAGCTCATGTGTGAAGGTCATTTGTGTTGCTTCCTCCTCCTTCTCCTCCTTCTCCTCCTCCTTCTCCTCCTCCTTGTTCAGTCCCTCACTCCTTCCTGTTTTGTATCCCTTCTTTCTCTCTATTTTAATAGTTCTTCGTGTGTCATTCACTGTCTTTATCTATTTCTATTCAATTCAATTGTATTGTCAATTCTGGCCAGTCTCTTTTGACTTTCTTTTTCTGTCTTTTCGTCCACACACACACACACACACACACACAGAGCGTTTCCTCAATGAAGAGATGACAGAATGTGTGCAGTCTATTTTACAGGAAGTGATATTAAAGCTCTCCAGTGTGCTGTGTCATCGTGAGAAGAAAGGACAAATACATTCTGGATAGATAACTGTCCATCCAACAATCATGGCAATGATTCAGCTCAGAAACTCTGTGATGAAGAACATAAGAAATGACTCAACGTCGAAAACTCGAATTAAGAATATAAAGAATGACTCAACACCGAAAACTCTCTCGTTAAGGATAAAAAGAAATGACCTAACTTCAAACTGGAGCTGTTAGTTTGTGACAGCGTCTCTGTTGTCGTCTGCTCAGACCGCCTATTTTTGTATCATTTTTTCCCCTTTTACAATGGAACATCAAAGCCGTTTTTGTTCCCAGGCGTCCTCAACTGACCCAACAGAAGACAAACAGAGGTTACAAAGAAGAAAGACAAACTGTCTAGATTAGATATCACCTCTTCATCTCAGGGTGCCTCTGGTGACTTATGGGGATTATAGCCTGATGTCTGCCTCTTTCAGGCTCTATTTTTGTCCCGGAGAGAAGGAAAAAAAATCAATCGAGGGCTTTTTAGGATAACAGTGTTAATTGTGATGATGCACTCAGACATGTGACTTGTGGAGATTTTTCTTAGACTAATATACTGAATACAAAATACAGCAGTTCCTCTATATGCGTTTGTGTGTGTGTGTGTGTGTGTGTTTCAGCTAAATTGATTGTCATTCATTTAATCTAGTGTGTGTGTGTGTGTGTGTGTGTGTGTGTGTTTGTTGTGATTTTAAACTGTCCCTCTTTGAGCTCCCGTTATGCTAAACTCAAGAGGACCCTTGTTTCCTTATTCCCGTCCCCTGTGTGTCACGTTAGCGTTGATAATGAATTCTCCTCGTTAACTCATTAACGTCGAAAATCTCTCCCTTACTTCCCCTCTCTGTTCGATCACACACCTCTGGGAACTGTTGCCTCTGGGAATGGTTACTCGTGTGTGTGTGTGTGTGTGTGTGTGTGTGTGTGTGTGTGTTATATTGGAGAACTAAATTATTTTTTGTGTGTGCATGTTTTTGTGGCGGGGACGTAACATGCATTTTTACAACTGAGTCACCGGTGTTTTGAAACTACCCTCAACTCACACACACACACACACACACACGCACACACACACACAAACAAGCAAAACTATCTTCTCTAAACCTTTTATTGCGAATGCGGAGCGACCTGCGGTTTTAATGCAGCCGCTGCTGTTTCTCCATGTGAGAAGAGACTTCTAAGGAGACACAGTGCTCTGAGACAGGGACATGTTGAGAAAGGAAAACTGTTGAGAGGGGAAGAATGATTAAGGCTCTGTAATGGAATGGGACAAGAATCCGGGCCACCGATTATGAGAAGGGCAGAAAAAAAGAAAGATGAGATGCAAGGGAATGATTTCATGTGAAAGAGAGAGATGGATTTCAAGAGTCAGAAAAAGAAAAAAAAATAGAGGGAAGTGATTGGAATGAAGAGGCTGCGATAGTGTCTTATGTAACATTAGTCATTGAACCACACACACACACACACACACACACACACAGACACACACACACACACAGCCCACCCTATCCAATCCTACCCGCGTGCTAGTTAGGACAGAAATCTAATTAAATCACGCTCAACGTAAAAAAAAGCTCGCTGCATCAACCATAGATTCCAACCAGCATTAACCAGACTTTAAAGCCAATAAAATACACCCTTCTATTTTTTGTTGACCTTGTTTAGAGTGCACACTTAGCACGCCAAGACAGCTGCAGCTCAGACTACTTTAGCTTGAGTGTAGTAGGTGACCGCGGTTGTTGGTTGGATCCAGTTGTATCGGGGTACTGTAGCACGGTTCCTGACCTGAATATGTCTGTTACACACCCAGCTGCTGCTGTAGCCTACATGGAAACCCAGGGAGACTTGTGGCTCTCAAGAAAACGTCCTGCACTCTCTCCTGTTATCCCTGAGGTGTGTGATAGGTTATTAGCTGGCTGATAACCAATACACGGAATGAGGAAGGGGTTATTGTTTGAAAAAGGAGAGGAATGAGGTGTGATGAGGTAACAGTGGAACAGCTTTGTTCCCTTTTGGGGTCTTCTGGTGAATAGAGCACCTTCAACCATGTGTGCTTCATGTTTATGGATTATCTTAATTTGTGTGTGTGTGTGTGTGTGTGTGTGTGTGAGTGTGATTGAACCTGGCATATTTACGCCTCCAAACCCCCCCCCCCCCCCCCCGCCCCCCCCTCCGCCGGGCGTGCATCCCACACGGCGTGGTGTGACCTGACAGACACCCTCTGACCACTGTTTAGGTACCAGTGGAGCAACAACAGATGGCCCTCCTGTATGTTTCTCCAGCAGATGTCTCCCGCACTACTTTGCATACAGTTTGAACGGGCTACTGGTCGCCGAGCTAATGCTAGCTTAGCACCAGATGTCTCGTGGTGGCGTCGAGTACATCGAGTCCTCCAATGAGTGGAGCTTGTCACAGAGCCATCTGCTTCATTGATTCCCATCCTCTTTTTTTTCATTTGATCTCCATCTACTGTTTCCCCCAGAGGCTGCTGTGTTCAGCCATAGGGGGAATATTATGTCTATCTCACTGGGCAGGATACAGGCCCATCCAAACACCAGCCTGGTCAGGGAAAGATGCTGTAGCTGCTACTGCTCAGCTACATATGAAGTGTGTGTGTTTGAGTCTACGTGTGTACGGATATAAATATACCTAGTGTGTGTGTCACATCTATGTATTATATAAGTGGAATATGTGTGTATATATATATATATATATATATATATATATATATATATATTTATATATATATATTATCCCACCCACTTACAGAGACCTGAGAAGCAGTCTTACGTTTAAAATCTGGATATTATGTATACGTTCCATCTTTTGCATAGGCCTGCAGTCCGTCGATGATGCGCCACTAGCACAGTAAAATCTACTGTTTCCTGCAAGGTGAGGTAGCTGATGATGAAGAGTGGGACCAGGCCTTTGTGGTATCAGAAACCCCCACCGTACATCCAGCCATGTTCTTCTCCTACACTCTTTTATTTTTATTTTTTCGCTTCTCTCTTCTTGCTCTCTCTTTTTGCGTGAGCCATTGTTAGAAGGCTTTGTGACCGGCTCGTATCGAAAGGCTTCCCTGATCAGGGAATCACATAAAAGCAATACGTTCATCGACCAGAGACAGTGTCCTGTGTGGGCTACCGTAGCTCTCCTCACAGACTTCCTTCTGTCTGATCTTCAGTGTGAAAGAAATAGGACGAGCATTGCTCTTAGTTGAGACTACGCTTCTGGAAAGGTTACTGTGTGTCCTTGAGGGGGCTATTTTACCTAGGGTACTGCTGACATACACACACACACACACACACACACACACACACACACACACAAACGCTGCCTTACAGAGTGTGAATTACAATGGGATGGGATAACAGAGGGACGGATGGGATCCTCTGTGTTTTCATCTTGGGGGAGGGGAGCTATAGGGAAGTATTGGATGGTGGAAGGGGGAGAGAGGAGAGGTTTTGGGGTGGTAGAACATAAAACAGGGGGAGGAAAAGGAGTTTGGAGAAGGTAGGAAGGGTGGGGGAGAGCGGTTGGGAGCGTGGAAAGGGGGGGGGGGGTTGGGAAGACATGGAAAGAACAGAGGAGAGCACGGGGGTAAAGAGGGAGTAGAAATGGGGCCCCAATGGAGTAAAGAGGATTACAAAGTGAGCGGGGGGGGGGGGGGGGGGGGGGGGAGCAGGGGGGGGGGAGCAGGGGGGGGGAGCAGGTGTACGTGTAAGCAGAATGGAGAGAATAAAGGCAAGGCAAGGACTATTAAAAAAGAAAGGGGGAGTAAATGGACGAATGGTTTGGGGGGTGGGGGTTGCAGAACGGGATAAAAACACAGGGAGGAACCACAGTGACGAGACGGGAGATATTTAAAGCCAGATTTCTACCTGCGACGTCGCCAGCGATTTGTTTAAAATCCCCAAAGTGTAGTTTGGGATTTGTTTTCTGCAACAAGGTGGATCATTGATATAGCGTAAATATTCTCCTTCCAAGGTAATGAGGCCATGTTTTTCTTCCTGGAGTGGGGGCAGCCGTTGGAGAATGATATTCCCCCCCCACCCCCCATCCTTTCACTCAGTCTCTCTGTCCTGTGGGGAAGCTTGAAGAGCGCCCCCCTCTGGCCCGTCACTGCCATTGCTCATGCTTACGTCAAGCTCTAACTAGATTAGTTGGGTTTGCTGTGGTGTCTTATAACTGTGGGACTTTGTCCTCCAAGAAGGGGTTGAATAGTATAATAATATTTACTGTTTGCAATTACAAATTAGGAAAATTCAAATAGGAGCACGTTGGCTGTGAACATTTGAATTTGACATGTTATTGTGATACTACAGAACACCACCAGGCAAAGAAAATACTCACTTTGTGTCTCTGTCTCTTTCCACCTCTCTTTCTTTCTGTTTCTCTCTCTCTCTTTATCTCTCTTTCCATCTCTCCCTGTGTCTCTGTACTTGTGTGTGTGTGTGTGTGTGTGTGTGTGTCTCCAGGAGGGCCAGCAGTTGATCCAGGAGAAACCCGAGTTAAGCCCGGTGGTGAGGAGGAAACTGGGGGAGATCAGAGAGTGTTGGCTGGACCTGGAGTCCACCACACAGGTAATAGACCACTTGATGCGCGTATACCTGGAGTCAATTCAAAGTTCTGCATTTCCTTACTACAAGTGTTATGCAGTTGTAATTGCTTTGTGTGTGTGTGTGTGTGTGTGTGTGTGTGTGTGTGTGTGTGTGTGTGTTTGTGTGTGTGCGCATGTGTGTGCCTGTGCATGTGTGCACGTGTGTGTTTTTGAGAGCTGACTTTCTCTCCAACCCTACATTATTATTACCAATCGGTTTCCAAGATCAGCTTAACCAGCAGCTCAATAAGACAAAATCAATATCAAAATGCCAATATCAGTATGACATAGCAATATATCGATATCAATATGGCAATAGCAGTATATCAATATCAATATGATAATAGCAGTATATCAATATCAATATGACAATATCCCCACCAACACTGCACACGTCCCTTCACAGGCCAAGGCGAGGCAGTTGTTTGAGTCGAACCGGGCCGACCTCCTGGTCCAAAGCTACAGCAGCCTGGACCAGCGTCTGGGTCAGCTGGAAGGGCAGCTGGTGTACGTGGACCAAGGACAGGACCTCACCTCCGTCAACAAACAGCTCAAGAAACTACAGGTCGGTCAGCTACTGCTGATCAGGGCCGTGCTGCCTTGGTGGTTTTACGAAGCACACATTTAGATTTCAGGTTGAAATGGCGGGGAAAGAAGTTAAAGGCAATTTATACCTTGGCTGACAAAATGGCAGATGTCATTTTGGTTCTATTCTGTCTTTGTGGAGGTGCCTCAGCATTGTCTTCCAACAAAATGTGTTGCCTGAAGGATGATTTTTATTTAATGTCATTGTTGGCAGTATTCCGCTGTCAACAACATTGGGATTTTATTGCACAAAGCTATTTCCATTTGTTTATATTTATTACATATTTATTTTTATTTATACTAACAGCAGTTGTGAACATTCCCATGTATGTTTTATAGTTTTATTCTTCCACTGTTTTTAGTGCTTGTTGCAACATTCAATAAGTCTTCTTTCTTTTGCTATATTTGGGAGTATTTAACATTCAAGAAGGCTTTTTGAAAGTCTTCCAAACTTTCCCATCATATTATGATTTCATCCATTCTATAACTCTGCTCTCCCACAGCATGCTGCAGTGCTTAGACCTTCCTTTGCAGGCCGTCTTAAGTGTACGGCTTTGAGTGCGCTGTGGCCAGCTGGCTGCACCCTCACTAGTCACTCTGTAGTCAGCATCCACCTAACATCCATCCATCCATCCATCCATCCACATATGGGTACAGTATCTTTCACAACCGCCCGTCTCTGTCAACTCTCACCCTAGAGTCTGTCTGATGTATTTTGCTCTCCCTTTCCTGGCTTTTGTATTTTCTTCCCTGTGACTTTCCGATATTTTTCCGGCTTTTGTATTTTCTTCCCTGTGACTTCCCGATATTTTTCCGGCTCTACTTTTGTAGTGCTTCTCTTAGTCACGTTGTGCTGTGATAGCTGTGGTTCTTTCTGCTTCAGTATGAGAAGGATTTAAAAGTTGTATAACTTTACTTAATCCCTACAAAAAAAAGAAAACGTTTATTTGTAAAAAAAAAAATAAAAAGTTTAATTTCCTGCTCCGTTCTCCTTTGTCAAACCTGACAGCCTATTCTTTCCTCTCAACCTCTCTTTCAGCCTACTCCCCTTTTCATCCTTTCATCTGTCGCTCCCTTCTGGCTCTGCCGTTTGTTTTATAAATAATACTAGATCTCCTCCCTTCTTCCTCTCCTCCCTTCCTCCTCTCCTCTATCGCGCCCTCCCAGACGATGGAGTCCCAGATCGAGCAGTGGTACCGGGAGGTCGGGGACCTCCAGGTGCAGGCGGCCTCCATGCCCCAGCAGGGGCAGATCAAAGAAACGGTTGCCGAGCGCCAGGCTGCCGTGGAGACCAGGATGGTGCGGCTGATCGAGCCGCTGAAGGAGAGACGACGGATCCTGCTGGCCTCCAAGGAAGTGCACCAAGTCGGCCGGGACCTGGAGGACGAGATCGTAAGTTAACGTGACTAATACGGTTTTAACCTCATATTCATGCAGACACACACCTTTGGGTATGGTATTGACACACACATTCAAATCTTAATGACTCATATTTACACACACACACACACACACACACACACACTACCCACACATTTAAAACGTTGGGTCTGGTATTGGAACACACACAGACGCAAACACAAAAAAATCACAAACACCTAACCTAATGTTCATCCCCTGCATACACACATACACCTATGTAAAAACATATGTCTCATATTGACACACACACAACAAAATCACAAACACTTACATGCTCTCTCTCTCTCTCTCTCTCTCTCTCTCACTCACACACACACAAACACACACACTCACACACACACACACACACACGCTGCAGTCCTGAGTGACCGGCTTTGTCCTTTTGTAGTTGTGGGTTCAGGAACGTCTTCCCATGGCAACCTCTCAGGAGCACGGCTCTACTCTGCAGGCTGTCCAACAACTCATGAAGAAGAACCAGGTACAACCACAGGGCTACACATCCTCCCATCTCTCTCTCTCTCTCTCTCTCTCTCTCTCTCTCTCTCTCTCTCTCTCTCTCTCTCTCTCGTACTTTGTTCTCTTTGCTTTTCTTCTCCCAGTTCTATCTGTCTCTATTAATCAGTCTCTCTCTCCTTCTCTGCCCTCCCTTTCTTTCTGTTCTTCTGTTGCTCTCGCTACTGTTCATTTTATCTATCTCTTTTTATCTGTGTTTCATTCGCTCACAGAATTCCTCACCCTCTCTTTCGTACAGTATTTCTCTCCGTCCCCATCCATTCCTCTTAGGGTGTGTTCTCTATCTGAGGAGAGCACACGGTGTGGATTACACTTCCAATAAGTGCTGTCAGCCGCTTGGAAATAAAGTGTCAGCTGAATGACTAGATGACACAGACAGAGAAAAACACATTCTGTAAGACCAGCATTCCAGCATCACAGTAGACGTATAACACTTCTAGGTCTGATTAGAGATGTATGGCTTTGTTTCTCATTCAGATGCTTAAATCCCTATGAGATGTATACTTAAGTATATATGCTGGAAGTCACTTTGAATTATGTTTTTAGATTTTAGATTTGATTTAATATGTCAAAACACACAGGATAAGTTAAACCGTCATTGCAGCAAGCAGCACAGTGACTTGATTCCAGGTGCTCAACAATCCCTGATCTCCTGGGGGCCGGTCCTGGCATTTCTGGCGCCCCCTATGGGAGCTTTAAAGAAATGCGCCCGGCCCTGGTGCTCTCAGTGTGTTTCCATTCTAATTCTTTTTGGATGCTCATACCCTCCTTTCTGCCCCCCCACCCCCCCCTCCCTCCCAGACTCTTCAGAGGGAGCTGCAGGGCCACAGAGGCAGGATGGAAGACGTACTAGAGCGGGCCGGCGTCATCGCCTCCATCCGCAGCCCGGAGGCTGACTGTGTCCGGGCCGGGCAGGACCAGCTGGCCCAGCTCTGGATGATCCTGTGGGCTGAGACGGAACGCAGGTATAGTAAAAAAAAAAATAATAATAATAATATTTATAATAGACATACTCACAATAATACACTTTTATTTGTATAGCCCTTTTATATTTACAAAAGGCTTCAACAAGGAAAGTAATGTTCCATAAAATCACAATATGTTACATTTTAAAAAGTATTCTCTAAGTATGCAGGGGGGTTGTCAAGGGAGGTCATAATGAGGGGAATGACTCGAGGGTTAGGGTTACAGTTAGGGTTAGTTAGGGTTAGGGTTAGAGTTAGTTAGGGTTAGGCTTAGGGTTAGTTAGGTTTAGGG
>CM030182.1:15397960-15402960 GCA_017639675.1 Aplochiton taeniatus
TCCCACCAGCTGCACAAGTTCTTCTCCGACTGCAGAGAGGTGGGGAGGAGGAGGAGGAGGAGGAGGAGGGGGGGGGGGGGGGGATAGGGATGGGGGCTGGTGAGAGAGGGAGGGAGGGAGGGGGCTGGTGAGGGAGGGAGGGAAGGAGGGAGGGAGGCGAGCTGGTGAGGGGAGGAGAATTAAATAAGTGAGGGTTGGCAAAAGGTGAAGCAGGCCTGGATGCACTAGAATAAATACATAAGCTGATCACTTACAGCAAGGTTTCGATGTTTCATATGTTAACCAAAATAGTGTGATTCAAAGAAATTGAGAGAGATATGTCATATCTATTTCTATAAATGAATGATCATCTTACAGGAGCTTTAAGAAACGAGAGCAATTTTTTTGTTACTAATATTTTAAATGTGTGTCTGTTGTGCTAGGATTCCAATCCAGAAAACATTATTATTAGCTCAATAAAAAAACGTTTGAAAGTAAGAAGCAAGGCTCAAGTTGTTGTTGTGTTGTTGTCTGGTTGTTGTTGTTGCAGGTGCTGGCCCAGATTGATGATAAGCAGCGCAGGCTACCTGAGGTGAGAGCGTCCCAGGGGGGCACTGCCAACCCCACCACCCTACACAGGCTCATGCACAGCTTCGAACACGACATCCAGCTGCTGGTCACACAGGTACTGCACTGCCAGACACACACACACACACACACACACACACACACACACCCACACACACACATTTAAATCAGGTCTGAGTAAACTTGTGGGCGGTTCATCCACACATTGTGTTAATTACTTATGTATTCATTCAGTTATTCATTTATCCCACACACTCTCTCTCTCTCACACACACACACACACACACACACACACACACACACACACACATTGAGTAAGATTAATGACTATAATCACAGATGACATTAGGTATTGAGGTAGTGTGCTCTCCGGAGACTGTGTGTGGCCTTTTGTCAGGATCTGTGGGACCGCAGAACTCACCTCTGACTCTTTTTACCTTTATCACATCTATCTCACACAAACACACACACACACACTTTCTTTTTCTCCCACTCATTTTGCATACACAGGCACTCTCTCTCTCGTTCCCTATCTGTCACTCACAAACACGTACAGACACATACACACGGCCAGATCTTCTGACCTGAGCTGACCCCACTCCATGCACACTGGGCAGGCACAGTGTAGATACCAGGAAAGAGAAGGGAAGCTGCGCTGTACTGTGCTGTACTGTGCTGTGCTGTGCTGTGCTGTACTGTGCTGAGTTGTGTGGTGCTGTACTGTACTATGCTGTGCTGTGCTGTGCTGGGTTGTGTAGTGCTGTACTGTACTGTGCTGTCCTGTCCTGAGCTGTCCTGTAATGTCCTGTCCTGTGCTGTGCTGTGCTGTGCTGTGCTGAGCTGTGCTGTTTTGAGCTGTGCTGTGCTGTGCTGGGCTTTACCATGCTGTGCTGTGCTGTGGTGTGCTGTGATGTGCTGTGCTGTGCTGTACTTTGCTTGCCTTGCTGTGCTGTACTGTCCTGTCCTGAGCTGTCCTGTAATGTCCTGTGCTGTCCTGTCCTGTGCTGTGCTGTGCTGTTCTGCAGAGCAGAGCCTCAGCTGCTGCTGAAGAACCATAACACAGCACATTTCCTCTCTCTGCACACAGTGTGACTCACACAGTGCAATAAGTGCACAGTGCAATTACTCTGAAACACATGATTGCATTTACAACAACACAGCACTTCCTGCAGCTGTGTTTTTTTTATTCTGTGGCTGTTGTCCTTTCTTGACCCTCTTTTAGATTGTCAAAGTGTCCAAGTATTTGTGCTGGAAATACCTTGTGCTGTGAATGTGCATTTCCTTCAGGCAGGTGTAAGACATACTTTTCCTGTACTCTAACGAGGCAGGATAATCGGAGTTTTGTTCCCGAATTATTTCTTTCCAGTTTCCATGGGTTCCCCTAGTTTGGGTTTCACTCCTCCGTTCCTCTCCCTCTTCCTCTTCCTCTTCCTCTTCCTCTCCCTCTCTCCAGGTGCGGCAGCTGCAGGAGAGCGCTGCCCAGCTCCGTACCGTGTATGCCGGGGAGAAGGCTGAGGCCATCGCCTGCCGCGAGCAGGAGGTGATGCAGTGCTGGAAGGAGCTGCTGACCTCCTGCGAGGAGTGCCGGGTCCAGATCACCACGGCGACGGACAAGCTGCGGTTCTTCGGCGTGGTCCGCGACCAGATCATGTGGATGGACAGCATCATCTGCCAGATAGGCACGGGAGAAAACCCCAGGTATCTACTGTGTAGACTGGACTTAATGGCCAAGCCCTGCGTGTGTGTGTGTGTGTGTGTGTGTGTGTGCGTGTGCGTGCGTGCGTGCGTGCGTGCGTGCGTGCGTGCGTGCGTGCGTGCGTGCGTGCGTGCGTCTGTGTGTGTACACGGTCTTAAAGAAAGTAGAAAGTGAAAAGAAAAAGGCATCATCGTCTCTTCGACAAAGTCGTTACTTGACAAATTCTGGACAGACTGTTTTGGTGGCTGCTGGTACCGTATATATCGTAGGGTGGACACATTCCACAGTGCATTAAATACACAACACCTGTTGAAACTGACACATGTGCATGGACTGTGACTACAGATAACACTCTGGGTGTAGGACAGAGATGGAGAACTTAGTCCTAGTTTCTGATCGTGCCAAAGTCAAGATAAAAAAAAAACACACAGTCCTTAGCTTCTCCTTGTATTCCCTGACCTGAGAAAGCATGGACATTGCCACTACTGGAATGACGGAGGAAGCACTCATGATTTCAGACAGCATCACGGTGTCCTGTTAAGGGGGGCCTGTCTGTGTCTCTCCTCCCAGGGACGTGTCGTCCGTGGAGGTTCTCATGAACTACCACCAGAGTCTGAAGAGCGAGGTGGAGGCCCGCAGCCCCAGTGTCCTGCAGTGCATCGAGATGGGCAAGACGCTGCTGGCAGCTCGGAACCCCGCTGCCGAGGAGGTGAACGCTCTGTCTGTCTGTGTGTGTGTGTGTGTGTGTGTGTGTGTGTGTGTGTGTGTGTGTGTGAGAGAGAGAGAGAGAGAGAGAGAGAGAGAGAGAGAGAGAGAGAGAGAGAGAGAGAGAGAGAGAGAGAGAGAGAGAGAGAGAAAGTTTGTGTATGTGTATGAGTGGTCTCATTTATGTATTATACACTTCATCTGGTTGAGATAAGGTAATTAAGCTAACATACAATGCAGGGTATTTTTATTAAATAAAAAAACAATATATTTTTATGTTGCTTAGAACGAAACCAAGTCAAGTCAACTAAAATGAATTTGTATAGCACATTTCATACACATACGCATTTCATTATAGTAGGTGGTAGAACCATTTGTAGGCAACCATTGTTAAAAAACGCTAACCGTAACAGACCCATTTAAGAGGTAGCATTGGGAAGTGCAGATATTGAATTACGTGATGCACTTGACTCTAGCTTAAGTCTATCTCGTATTTCTGATAACTAGATCAAGGAGAAGCTGGACAAAGTGGTTGCTAAGCAACATGAATTGTCGGATAAATGGGACAAGCATTGGGAACTCCTACAGCACTGTGAGTACACACACACACACACACACACACACACACACATGTTCATACACACTCATATGCAAGAAGACACACTAACACTATCACCCATAGAAACACACACACACACACACTCTCACACACACACACACACACACATACACACACACACATTCATACACACTCATATGCAAGAAGACACTCTAACACTATCACCCATAGAAACACACACACACATACACACACACATTTTATCTGTCACATATACATAGACACAGCTGCACGAAGACACACACACACACACACACACACACACACACACACACACACACACATACAAAGTAGTCGCAGGAACACACACTCACACACATTCTCTGTTTCACATATTCATCCACACGCAAATGCAAGAAGACACTCTAACCAGAGCTCTCACAGAAACACACACATTCTGTTTCACACATATTCATTCACACACATATGCACGAAGACACACACACACACACACAAAGTCCTCTCACTCCTCCCTTCAACCTCCCTTTTCCTCCCCCCTCCTCCTCCTCCACCTCTCCTCCCTCCCTCCTGTTCTCCCTTCCCTCCCCCCTCTCCCCCCTCCCCCTCTCCCTCCCCCCTCAGTGCTGGAGGTGCACCAGTTTGCCCAGGAGGCGGTGGTGGCGGAGGCCTGGCTCACGGCTCAGGAGCCCTTCATCAGCAGCAAGGAGCTGGGCGCCAGCGTGGACGAGGTGGAGCAGCTGATCCGTCGGCACGAGGCCTTCCGCAAGGCGGCCGCCACCTGGGAGGAACGCTTCAGCTCGCTACGGCGACTCACCACGGTAACCGTGCTCCTTTGAAGAAACGTGTACCACACGATTGAGGTTCACGGGGGGCGTGGGGGGGGGGGGGGGGCTAAGGATGTTGATGGAGTGTGCTCCGACTGCACAGTAACATTCACGTTGCCCTTGTCTGGCATGACAGATGTTGTTGTTTTTTTCTTTTGAAGAGGAAACACATTAACCGTGCAGGAGATTGAGTGTTGAAGTGAACAGTCCGTTTGTTGAAAGTTGGTTTGGTCTTTGTTTTTGTCACTGCCTACCAGGTGGAGAAGCTCAAAGCGGAGCAGAGCAAACTCCCCCCGACCCCTCTACTCGGTCGCAAAGTGTTCCTGGACCCCCAGGACTCCATCGCCGTGCCCTCCCGCCTCCCCCTCTCGCCGGCCTCCCCCCTCATGCGGCAGACCATCTACGAGCAGAACGAGTGCTCCCCTCCGTCCCCCTCCCCGGCCTCGGCCTCCCCCTCCCCGTCCTCGGTGGCCCGCCGCCTGGGCTCCATGGTGGCCAACTACACCCCCGTCATGAACGGCTCCAGCTCTCGCCACGGCCTGGAGGCGCGGCCCAGCGGGGTGGTGGGCGTGGCCGCCGGGCTGGGCCAGGCCTCCTCCTCCTCCCCCCGCGCCGCCGTGGCGACGGC
>CM030182.1:15407960-15477960 GCA_017639675.1 Aplochiton taeniatus
TCCTCATTTGTTCCCCGCCGCCTCCAGGACGACCTGAAAGCCTGGGTGTCCAACCTCACCACCAGTATCACCCAGCACGAGGACATGGCCAAGTGGGGCCAGCCCCAGCCCACCACCTCTTCCACTGACGAGGGCACGCGACTCGACGGCAGCAAGGCCGACAACAAGTCGGAGCGGGGCGGGGGGGGGGTCCGCCGCCGAGAGGGAGAAGGAGCGCGGCGAGCGCTCTGAGAGGTCGGACCGGGGGGAGAAGTCGGACAACAGACGCTCGGAAAAGTCCGGCAAGAAGAAATGACCTAGGCTTAGGATCTGTGGGTGAGGATGTTAGAACAAAGGTGTGTGTGTGGGGGGGGGGGGGGGGGGTCAGACCTGTATTCGTCGTCCCCCCCCCCCCCCCCCCCCCGTACTCCCCCCTTTGCACCGCCCACGTCGTTGCCACCGGTTGCTACGACAACCGGACAGAGATCCTAGCAGACGCGTTCCGGACAGTATGGATCGGGAGGTGGGACGTGTGCCGTTTGAACCTCGATTTACTCTCTGTCTTTCTCCCTCTCTCTTCCCTCCTCTCTACTCGGTTCCGAAAAACTATGGAGAGCAGATGTTCTCCCTGGTATGGACGGCAACGTTAGGGTGGGGGATGGGGGGGGGGGGGGTGGACACATGCACAGAAACCTGAAGGCTGTTAAGGGTGGTAGTCCAATTCCATCGCTCATATGGTTTGTCTCATGTTTGTTTTTTTCTGTGAGGATGAGCTGTGTCCGTGTGAACCTATTGTCTGTCTGTCTTTCTGTCCTGTCTACTCACCAATCTGTCTGTATGTTAAGACACTAGACTACTAGGCCATATTGTTACTCATCCAACAAAAGAATGACATGGTTTTACACACACAAACTCTGGCCTCTTTTCGAGAGAAGAAGCGAAAAAGTATTCTGTTTGTCAGTTTTTCTCTAGTTACCCTATTTATTTGTTCTTCAGTTCCTGGAGATGGACTTTCAACGATCCCAAGTCTGGAACTTGTTTTAGTTTTTCTTTGGAAAAGCCCGGCAAATTCACTGTTTCGGGTCAAAGTCCCCCACAGGAATAACTTGTCTACGCTGAGCCATGGTGATAATCCTGACACTCTCGGACTGCAATCCTACCATTGGATTGTCTGGACAGTTCATCACAATGCTTCTTTTTTTTCCTCTTTTTTTTTATTACAAAAATATGTTTGCGTGTGTCTGAGCGTGCCTGTATGCACACATATTTGTGTGTGTGTCCGTCCGTGTGTGTGTGTCCCGCTGCTCCCCATACCCAGGGTCTCCATAGCTCTCAGGTTATTTATGTTTGGGTGTGTCCTTAGCGTGTGCTTCTCTTCAGCCCCACCCCCCACCCCCCAGTCTTCCATGTGTGGCCATTTCACATAGGCCCTGCCTCTACAACAAATCAATTACACCTTTCTTGGGTAGAAGTCTCAGTCAGTAGGGTTAAAAGGTTAAAGGTTAATGTGTCGTTGAAAAATCACTCACTCAACTCTCCAGATCATATGTTTTTGAATTATACAGAAAGAAATGATAAGAGCGGTTGATTATAGAAAAGATCAAGAGCGTGAGAATCCTAAATGCTGACTAGTTTGTTGCGTCTGAATGCTGGTTGATAATTGATCATGGTAATATGGGCTATTCTTCCAAGAAATAAGGATGAATGTAGGGTGAGTTGTATGTATGTTTTAAGGTTGCATGTTTTGCTTTGAGAAATCAACTTTCAGGAAAGGTTTGTCATTGCAGCCCATTGGTCCATGTTGCTTCCTGGTCCTTTACCGGCCAATGAGCTGTTTGTTTGTCGCAGCATCACAAAGCCATATATGGAGCCAGGGAGGGAAAAGCTTCTATGGAAGGAATATTTCATACAGGTATTGTGCAGGATTGAATACCAATATTAATATTAGGCTAATGTATATTTTAAGTATGAATTTCTTTCAAATACTTTGAGTGTTACATATGCCTGTCTAAATTGTCATATGGGCAATGAGTCAGCACTTATATCTTTCAGTTGATTGACTTTTTTTCTGCCAGGCAGCCTCACATCAACACAGATTTGTTTTTTGTTTTTTTGTGAAATAATTTCTTTAATTTTATTTAAACACAGGTGTGTTTGAGAATGATTGTATGGTGCAAGTATCATGAAAATCTGTCCTAATTAAGAACAGTAGCTTTTTCTACCTTGTTTTTTTAATACAACATATTTTATGCATCTGTACTACTAGGCGTGAATGCCAAATCAATGCAATCCACGACGCATGTTGGAATCGACAAAGCCCAAATATTGAGAGGTTATTTTTGAATGATTCATAACTAGCACATATAATGTCATGATACATACGTACATATACATACATATATTACACAGCACAGTCATATGCTAATCCAGACACTTAGTGGATTGTGAATGTGTGGGCATAGTTACATTGACATTTATCAAAAGCAAGTGCACGGCTAGGTTTAACAAGTCAATATTCACTTCTGTGAGTGCACAAAATCTGATGTGATTTTTCTAAAGTAATCACCCCTGCAGTGATTGAATAGAAGATGTGTTTAGATGTAGGAACGTTGAATTGAATATTGACTTCAGCTACGTTAGTTACCGTGGTTACAATACTAACTGCCTATTAGGTTGAGTGTGACATCCAGGAGTTTGCCTCAGTTTCCTGCTCACAAAACAACCTACGGTTGAAGCACTCTGCTCTGTTCCGCTCACGTCAACCATAGTATGTCCCAGTCCGAATGCTCAATAAAACATCTTTGGATTTCACGTTGTATCTATGTAGAGTTATTCGTTCAAATGTAGTTTCAGGTCTGTTGTCCTGTGACATGTCTTTTTCGCTCTGCCACTCACCTGACTTTCAGAAGGGACTTACACTACATGGTCTGGAGGTGGCGCTCATTACTGATTGTTCCTCAGTTACCATCAACAACATTGTTTCCTGTATGCTTTGAATATGAATATGCCAACATCACGCAGACACACAATCGTTTTATAGCAGTATTACACATTCAAATTCATTTTCATATGCTTTGAAGAGAGGTTATATGAGAAACTGATGTTGCTATTGATGTTTATGTTGATGACGATGATGATTGATGAAGACGAATAGAGACTTTATGCAACTTTTCCTTTGCACTACACTGGCCCATTGCACAAAGCTCAGGGCAGACGGGCAGAGGTGTTGGAGGGTCTGACTGAGGAACGTAAGGGGTTAAGCCTTAAGATAGGCTTAAGCTGAGCCATTCTCTTATGGTGTTCATTTACTCTCTCAGTACAACAAATAGCAGGAACAAATGAAAAAATAATTTTGTAAAAGAGGATGA
This sequence comes from Aplochiton taeniatus, assembly GCA_017639675.1. Taxonomy (NCBI): domain Eukaryota; kingdom Metazoa; phylum Chordata; class Actinopteri; order Galaxiiformes; family Galaxiidae; genus Aplochiton; species Aplochiton taeniatus. Next base: position 15,411,308 of record CM030182.1, read on the forward strand.
AGTTCAAATATTTTGAGTTTTTGATCATGTAGCACATTTAAGGCAAAATGCAATTCAAAGTTAAAGCATAAAAATAACACAGAACAGCCTTTCCGAGTAGTTTTATTTGTCACGGACCATGTTATTTTAAGAAACAAAAGCTTACCATGTTTCATTATTTGTTCATGGGATTTATAAAGGTGAACCAATACAATTTACCCAATATAATGGCTGGTCACTTTATTCAGACAGTATTTGTACCATCATGTTGATATCCTAATAAATGTAATGTCCTTTTCTATTTCTTAGTTTATAATGATGGGCTACTAATAATACCTGCCCATGGTATTGTGAAGACACGGAAATACCTTTTTTTGACATATAATATATATTCTTGTGTTTGTGGTTTAAGAAAATGAAAATGCAAAAGGAATACTCTACATTCCTATTACTTAAGGGTAACCAACATTAACCTTCATACTGTCATAATAATTTGTTCACTGCATATATAGGTGCACTACAATACCGCAGTATTTAGAGCCAGTGTTCTACAGAGTCCAAGGCCTGGACCCTCCTGCACCTCTGTCTGTTTGTCTTTCCTTAACTACTGTCCATCTGTCCGTCGGGTTAACAGGTGCAACGCCACCTGAAGATGTACAATATGTAATTGCTTAAAAAGTATTTTATGTAAAGACAACGAAAAAAAAAATCTCTACTGAGATACTGAACAAACCATCTTTTTATTTATTTATTTTTGGCCCCAAAAACATGAATTCCGAATTCTTTGTATTTGTTTTTTGGAAGAACAAGCTTGTTAATTTGTACAATAAAGTGTATGGACAAAAACACGTTCACAACTCTCCTCACACAATGATACCTGGACAAAGAGCTTGCATGAATGACATAGCCCCAACCTATAGTGTTACTGCTGTGCATGTCAAAGTCCCATCTTTTCGCTATACAATCACTGTAACATATTGGGGCAACACACAAACTACCAACATGGAAAAAAGGTGGATGAATGAACTAACAATGTATAAAATGATCAGAACTCAAGAATCATCGACTCTGTACATTCATTTCTTTGAATTGATAAATACAAATTGTGATATTAAAACAGAAATGAGTGGTCTTATCTGTCATCTCCTTGTCAAAGATAGTAAGCATCAATTTGGATATTATTTGCTTTTATTACCTTCCTTTAAACCCTATGTACTTTAAGAGAGATTGGTTAGGTGGGTAGCCTACCCTGGAGTATAGGGATGGTAGTGACACCTATCTGATTTGAAATAAACATTTGATTAAAGCTTCTTCCTTCAAAAAGAAAAAAAGGAAAATTTGGAATCGACGGTTATCGTGCCGCATGCAGTCTCTTTTTTTATTTTTTATTTTTTTTGAGGAGCGGGTCATTTATTTTTTTGTTTTTATCCGAAAATATGTTTTTTTTTAAATGTTGCTTCTGCATGTTACCTTCCAGAACGATAGATGGCGACATACGCCTTAAGCGAGGATAGACTGTTTCTGAGAGTCATAAAACCTAGAACTGTTCCGGGAGACACTCGGTCTCTTTAATTCAAGTTCTATGGTCGTGCACAGAGAATGTTAACTGTTAGTCAATGTAAGTGTTTATCAATAGCCGAAAAATCCACAAATAGATTTAATCTGTTATTTATTTAAGTAAAGGTAAAAGCCCAGCAAACTGGAAATAATGGACGCTAACGAAAATTTGAAGTTCCAAACACTGTCGATATTGTCTGGGATTTTTGAGGATGTTGTGCGGGAGATTGGCCTCGCTGTGGAGGAGCTTTTTAAAGATGCCCCTTCCTGTCAAGTATCAAAGTTGCAGGTAAATTGAAAAAAATAAAAATAATTAAGCAGTAGAGAATGCATTCTTACTTTTGTGTGATGCTGAGGAATAATAGTAATAATAAAAACAAAAAACAATTCTTGTTTTTTAAGCTTTCGACAGAGATTGCCAAATGGGGTAGTTTTTTTGCTCTTTGATGAACCTGTTTAAGCGTTTACGTTTAAAACGATGCTCTACATTAAAACAATATATATCATTATACTTATTGTACGTTTCTTATGCAAGACACGTATAGATGTGAATGCACCATTCTACCATGGATTTCATTTTTATCTATCAAAACCACGACCGTAAACTTTAATCTAAAGCTTTTACCAAGGTTTTGTGGCCTCCGTGAAGTTGGTTCAACATTCGAAATTCAGATTTGAAATGCTTCGTAACGTAGTAACAAGATCGTTTAAATCATCCAATCTTAATCAGGGGACTATGGCAAATAGTGTTCAGACCTCATTTATCGCAATCGATAGCGTTTGAAAAAAGTGAAATTACATTGGGATGAATGGGTCTTAATCGCGTCCGTGGCCAACTAGGGACCGTCTTAAAATTGACAGCGCAATAGTTATTATTGATAGGATTGACAAGCTCCATATAAATGTAGGATTTTATTTTAGAATTTAAAACATGTAATCACTGTAATGCATCATTGGATCACCCCTGTTCAATGTACAAGAGTTCATTTTAAGAAATTAAACTTCGCTGATTTTGAATCCATATTTTCCTATGAAAAAAACAGGTTAAATGTCAATAGCTTCCTCACTATGGAAATAAGTCGTGAGAGCGAGAGAGCGAGAGAGCGAGAGAGAGAGAGAGAGAGAGAGAGAGAGAGAGAGAGAGAGAGAGAGAGAGAGAGAGAGAGAGAGAGAGAGAGAGAGAGAGAGAGAGAGAGAGAGAGAGAGAGAGAGAGAGAGAGAGAGAGAGAGAGAGAGAGAGAGAGAGAGAGAGAGAGAGAGAGAGAGAGAGAGAGAGAGAGAGAGAGTCACAGATCCATGGCAGTAATAACATGTTTGATAATAAAGCAAAACAAAGCAGGTATAATCCATTTCCACCAACAGGAATTATTGCTCCGGCACTTTTGAGATGGTCCCTATTCGAATATGTTACGCAATCGATCTGGTAAACTACTGTCCGTACACTATTTGTCATCATCCCCTGATTTAAATGAGACCGTTGCAAACATCTTGAGACTTTACGTTACGAAGCTATTGAGGTTTCAAATCTGAAAATTGAATGTTGAACCAACTTCACCGAGCTGGTTTAGCTTTGCATAGGTGTAGTTATGCAATTTATTAAGTGCCCTGATCTCTCACGTTATACTATTTTTTAGTCCGAGCTGTCAAACGCCCTCCACCCAATGAAGATGGAGGCTGTTATGAAAGTTTGCCAGCTGTTCCAGTCTCTGAATCCACACCGAGACACTGAGGATACGATGTCTCCACCAGCTTGTCCAGCTTCTCCGTCGAATAAATCAGAGACTAAAAGGACAAAACAGGCCGAGCCGGAATCACAGAAGGCGTCAACCGAAGATGAGATTATTGTTGTCTTTAAATCTGAACCTCTTGGTCAGTATAGATAAGCGCTTAAATATTTTTTTCTTTTACCTCAAAGAAACTAGATTTTCTTACAAATTAATTTGCAGAATATTTGTGTAACAGTCCAATAAAATGTGCCCTGTAATTTAACCCATTTTTGCAATAGAGCCTAATGCTTCTATATTTGCAGATGATGAGAGTTACACTCTACAGTTTGGTTCGTTGACTGAGGCTGCAATTCAGGAGGAGAAAAGCACGCCTTATGAGAGGAAACAACAACCAGGCAAAAGACCATGGAGTAAATATAGAAGTACCAAAGGTAAGATGGATGATTTTTGTCAGTATTTCATCATGCACAGGTACGGTGTAATAATATGTTAATATGGTATAATTGTTTTCTCTGTGTAGCTCAGGTGGTAGAGTTGTCACTGGTAGTTTTCATTGGTCAATTCCCGATGTAGGTTTACAGTAGGAGAGTTTTTGTTTTCACAGTCCTTTCAGCTGCTATGAATTTGCCAACCAAAAAGCATGGACTCTTGCATTATGTTTGAAAGGTTTCCTGTATAATGCTTCAAATACGTTTATTGTACCCATATCTAGACCGTTAACTAAGTGGTTACTATATAATAGCCTTGTGACGACATTTGCAATAGAAATTACTTATCATTTGTTACATTTGCTTTTCCCTTCTTTAACAGAAGATGAGACCGGCAACTCTTCTCCTGGCTGTGTCGATGAACCAAAAAGAGACATCGGACAACCTGAGACCCCACAGTCGGACTCTGACGAGCAGTCCTACGCCACCGGCAGTCACCTCAGCTCCCACGTTCAGACTCTCGCCGAAGAGATGACCTTTGCCTGCGACGAGTGCGGGGCGACGTTTGCCACCGCCGGGTCTCTGAAGAGGCACACAGCCGTGGGACACAAGGCCCCGTTGGAGTGCGCCACGTGTGGGAAGGCTTTCGACACACCTTACCTGCTGAAAGTACACGTCAGGCTCCACACGGGGGAGCGTCCCTACAAGTGCTCTCAGTGCCCGAAGGCCTTCAGAATGTTCAACGACCTGGGAAGGCACAAAGCCGTCCACTCGGGAGAAAGGTCTTTCGTCTGCGAGACGTGCGGCGCTTGTTTCAGCATCCGAGGGAACTTGAACAGGCACTATCTGACTCACACGGGGGAGAGGCCGTACATTTGCGAGTTGTGCGGGAAGAGTTACACGCAGCCCTCCACCTTAAAGACCCACATGGCGTCCCATGACGAGAGCATGTCGAGCAAGTTTACGTGCGACCTGTGCGGGAAAGGTTTCCCCTTCAACCACATGTTGAACGCGCACAGGCGGTTGAAGCACCCGCCTTCGTCAGCCAACATTGTGGCAGGCGACGTCAAGTGCGAGGTGTGTTCCGAAGTGTTTCGCTCCGTAAGGCTTTTAGCCACGCACGAACAGGTTCACAGTGGAGACAGGAGGCACCGGTGTGTCCGGTGTAAGAAAGACTTTTTCCACAAATCCTCCCTGGATGACCACATGAGGGTTCACGTTCAAGGAAAGCACATTTGCCCCGTGTGTGGGCGGGGGTACGGAAATAAATACACGATGGTGTACCACATGAGGGTTCACATGGAGGGGAAGTCTGTTGTCTGTCACATTTGTGGGAAAAGGTTTTTGTCAAACCAAGCTCTTGAAATTCATCAGAGGTCCCATACGGGCGAGAAACCGTTTGAATGTGACACTTGTGGGAAAGGGTTCGGCAGCGCTGGAAACCTCACCCGGCACAAGCTGGTCCACACAGGGGAGAGGCCGTACAGCTGCGGGGTGTGTGGTAAAAGATTCAACCAACAGGTGGCTGTTGAATTCCACATGCAAGTACACACAGGAATTAGACCGTACTCTTGCAAGAGGTGTGGAAAAGGCTTTTCTGACTCTAGACTTTATAAAAAACACACCTGTGATGTGTGACCAGAAAGTCACTAGACATTCACCGACCAAAGAAAGAAGGGAGAAAATTTGATTCTGTTCTGTACGTTTGAATTATCATTTAATTTATTTTCTAAAATATGTTTTCTTGAAAGTACTACTAAATAATTGTACGAATTTTGTTCAATTTAACACAATTGAAAATGTAATTTTCAATTATGAACCATAATTTTCTTTAAAATTATACTAGTGTATAATTAACTATTATACCACCTATTTTAGGGATTTCGACAAGAGAATTGAAGCATCAGAAATGTGTATTATTTGCTTATTGTCTATTCAACTGTGAAATTCCCAATTGAGAGGGTAGACGCTCTCATTAGCCTAATTTTTCTGTTAACCAAAGAAGGATATTTCGGTGCTTTCCTGTTTTTCCCGCAATGCATTTTTCCTAGAAAAAAAGATTGGACTTTTTTGCAAGAACATGTTGAAAGGAAGATGCTGTGTCAACCAAGAACATTTCCAAAAACTCTCTTTTTGTTTTTGATTTACTATGATGTGTTCACCAACATATGAAACCGAAGGCAAATTTCCATGTTTGTGGACAATAAAGAATATTATTATTATTATTAATAATAATAATGTTATTTGTATCATGAGTACCATGGTGTAGAGGGAATCAATTGGAACTCCAGTCTCTGCACCTCCCATTTTTTGGCAGTTATAGTGTTATACTGTTAAAATGTTAAATTTGAAATGTTCTTACTCATTGTTTTTAAAGGTTATTGAAAAGGAAAGGATATTAGACCATCTGAATGGATCCGAAGGCTTTTATTTTTAAACATTTATGACGCCGGAAGTAAATCTTCTTCTATTTCCACGTGCGGAACAAAACCATACGACGTTTGTGCCAGCTGTAGGCCGTAGTAAATGTCAGCAGTTTCTAATTCGGAACAAGCGTGTCAAGGTGAAATGACTTCAAGTGGCGCATATGAATTTGAAACATATAATGTTATGGAGGTCGTAATTGAAGGGGCTATTGCTGCTTTCAGGGATGCTTGGGACAAGGACGCGCCAAATATGAATGATCGGGTGAGAGGCTAACATTACATAGATGTATATCTTGTTAGGATATCCTTAACCAATGTTTACATAACACGAAATATCCTGTGCGTGCGTGTGTATATACATACATACATACATACATATCGGTACGTACCAGACAAAAGTTTGGACACTTTACCATTGACTTGAATGAGGAAGTGTGGTCCGAACTTTTGACTGGTGCTGTATATTTATTTGGTAGCACATGGCCTACGTTTGACCGAGACACATCTGTGTCTTTCGAAATTATATATTTCTTCTACTTCAACCTAAAGTTTTACATTTTCACACATTGATCCCTACAGGAGCAGCAGTTTGCCTTTGTCCTGAGGACTTTGGCAAAGGAAGCGATCCGCAAAATCTGCAGCCTGCATATTGAATTCTCCCAAAGAATGCAAAATGAAATCATGCTTCTCAAACTGAAGGTGGGGCATTTGGAAAACGTATTGAAAACAACGAAGGAAACTGCAAGAAATTGCATGGTAGCGAGACCAACGCATTGTATACACGATGAAATTCTATTTGAAAGACATGGTGAGATTAGCAGCAGGATCGTGTCTTGTATCGTGTTTCGTGGTTTATATGAGACAAATTATGCATTTCCATGATCAGAAGATGTCAGTCCTTTCACTCAAAACACATCGCGTTTTGTTTCATTGATCAGCTGGTGTTTTGGAGAAGAAGCAGCCCTCACCTCTGTCACCAGCAGAGAGTCAAGCCATCCTCAGCGCTGGAAAAAAAACACCAGACTTGACGAAGGACATCCTAGATGCTGTGGCTAAAATGACAAAGGTGTGTTATTAAGACTGCTTATCTTACCTCAATTTGAAAGGAGCCTGCTTTCATTCATTTGAAATACGACATTGAATCAGTAACAGGCTACAAAGGATTTAAGAAATGCACAGTTGTTAGTGCTTATTAGAAATAAAACAAGGAGCATTTGGACTCTCCTTGTTCAGAACAGCATTTTGGTGTGCAGTGACGTTCTTTGATAGCACGCCCAGCACACACAGACCTAATAGACATGATATAAATGGATATTATATATGGATACATTACAGAATAAACAGACTTGAAATTATACAAATTATTAATATGCCAATTTAAATAAAATAAAAAAAAATGCATATTCATAAAATGTACTTTGGTGTCATTAATATAACTTGGTGAACTGAGCTGAAGCCAGGGTTCTGATTGTCTAGAACTGAGAATTGTATGTAGACCAGCAACCTGTAAAACGGAACACCAAATTAAACGTCTGCTATGGTTGTTGTATTTCTAGGAGCAGAGTGAGATGGACCTAAGGATGGAAGCATGTCAAATGTATGGAGAAGGTGAGTTAAAGTTTATAATTATGCTGCCCTTTGAGGAAGGGCGTGGGGGTCGTTGTTTTTATAAAGTCATTCTGTATTTTTTACTGGTATCTTCTAATCCTCAGGTTGTGCAGAGGTTGACCCTCAATCCATCAGTGTGGAATCACTGGAGAGGGACAGTTCAGAATTGCGGCCAGTTGTTAATAAGGAGAAACCGAACCGCTACCAGTGCCATGTCTGTGACAAGGGGTTCGCTCTAAAGAAACACTTGCTTTCCCACATGAATTCTGTGCACACGAGTGATAGGCCGTTTGCTTGTGAGCAGTGTGGGAAAAGATTTAAGGCGGAACCCTCCCTTAAAAATCACCTCTCGAAACACGAAGATCAGACGAAACAGATTGCCAGGAGAAAAATAATAAAGTGTCAAGTGTGCGCAATGACGTTCCCCTCCGGGATGAAGCTGAGGTGGCATATAAATAGTTTACATCCGGAATTAAGGTTGACCGAAGTCAGACCATTTGTTTGCACTACTTGTGGAAAGAGGTTCACAACCAAAGGGATTCTAAAGTACCACCTGGTAGTACACACAAATAGAAAAATATTTCAATGCAACACATGCGGAAAGTGTTTCAAGTCACCCAGCTACCTCCGTGGCCATAAGAAGGTGCACACAGGTGAACGCCCATTTAAGTGCAGCGCGTGTGACAAAGCGTTTAGGAATAGCAGTGCTTTGGTGAAGCACTGTTTGATCCACACTGGGGAGAAGCCGTTTATGTGCGAGGTGTGTGGGACGTGTTTCAGAATCGAGAAAACGCTTAAGCGCCACCTCCCCCTCCACACGGGAGAAAAGCCCCATCTCTGTGAGGTTTGTGGAAAGGGCTTCGTACAAGCGTCAGGTTTAAAGACTCACATGGTCAGTCATGGGGCTCCAAAGACTTGCGTGTGTGACTTATGTGGAAAGACTTTTCTCTACGACAATGGACTACTCAGACATCAGCAATTGGTCCATAGAGGTGGAGTTGTGCATCCTGGTAGGCACGATATATCAGGGGGTCGTGTGACACGTGATCGTACGATTGTAGTCACGGAAGAAAAACCTTTTGTATGTCCCAAGTGCCAGAAAAGCTTCAGTTCTGCTGCCACTCTCAGGACACATCAGAACAGCCACGCGGGAGAAAAATACAACTGCACCTTATGTGAAAAGTCTTTTGTCCACAAACAAACGTTCGATTATCACGTGAGACTCCACTCCGGAGAAAGACCCTACGAGTGTGACGTTTGTGGGAAGACGTTCATTCTGTCTCAGGCCCTGAAGTCCCACCGGATGCTCCACACGGGTGAGAAGCCACACAAGTGCGATTACTGTGAAAGAACCTTCAGGATCCGCAGCACCCTGATCAGACATGTCCGAATCCACACGGGTGAAAAACCATATGAATGTGAGGTTTGCGGCAAACGTTTCGCTCAAAGGAATCAGGCGAACTCCCACATGCGCGTTCATACTGAACAGAAGACAGTTTAATTTGACAGGGGTGGGAAATTGCTTTTCTAATTCTATGCGGTTCAGAAAACATGGCTGTGATGCTGAATTAAAGAACTTCATTTTAAATCATTTATCTTTTACCCGTATTCATTTCAATGTGATCTAATTACCTTCCTTGTTCTCGCCTAAGGGCCAACTCCATTATTTATTGCTGGTAGTGCTTTCTCTTGCATACTCTTTATTGTATTACTCATGTAATCTCATACTTCACTTCATTCTGGTAGCTATTCCAACCATAATCCCAAATCTTGTTCATTTATAATTTTAATCTAAAAGGTTCACAAATATGAAAAGTAATGTTGAAAGTATCATGTTAACATATCATCCTGGGACACAGACAAAAGAAATAGGATATGATTATGTGGAAGCAGGAAATATTGAAGTGTGAAATAGACCAGATCAAGATTAAATTGTGGATTACATTTATATATATATATATATATATATATATATATATATATATATATATATATATATATATATATATATATATATATATAATTGCTTCAGCACTAATAACACAACTTTGTGGTCATTTTTTAAAACTAGACAGAACTGACACAAAACTCAGAATATGCACTTTTTCCAAACTCTAAACACACCTTTTCAATTGCCTGCAGCAGATGGTTCACGCAGTCTACTCATCTTAAATATCCCATATGCCTGTTCCACTGGAGTGAACATGCATTCCTGCTGCAAGTGTGGAAAGGGGAAAAATAGAACCCATCCAATATTATTTGTTAATATGACAAATTGCTTAACATTTACAAAATAAATGTTCACATCAAAATTGTATTTGTTCTACTGCTTTTGTAAACTAAAACTACTACTTTGAAAAACTAGGATATGCAAAATAGCCTACCTGGGTGGGTGATGGTCAGAAAAAGTTTTAACCAATTGCATATTGTAATTGTATCAGTTTACACAAGAACCTTTTAAAAAGAATGATAGTAGGAACGTATTCGTGTCATATTGTCTCCTTTTGGACGGTACAGTTAGTTTATAACCATGTGTTAGATTTTAATTTATTGTGACTCAGTAGGTAACTTTTATTTTGAAAAAGATACTCGGGAAGTTAATCGTGATGCCGCACACTTACGACTGCGCAGTCGGTATACACAAGAGGAACAATCTTACCGTTTCCGCGTAGCTAAAACAAGTCCTTGTGGACATTGAATATCTTTGGCATCAGGTTGGGTGATAGCATTTTGTTAAATGCAGCAAGTATCAGCCGGGAACTTACAAATCTGCTAGTTAGGTGGGAAAGTTAATAGTGCAAAAAGATGACATCAGGGCAAACTATGGCGAGTGGTAATGGTAACATTTACGTTACTACTTTTGAGTCTGAAGCGTTGAATTTAATGGAGACTGCAGTGGAAGGAGCGGTTGCACATATCTGTGTGGCTTGTGACTCGGAAGCGGCAAATACGAATATGGTGAGGAGGGTTGTCCAGCCAATGCGCATTCCACAGCAATGAAATAATGAAAGTTATATAGACCTTAGTTAACGTTAACCTTATCCACTTAATTAAACGAATCTTACATTTAACTAAATTTGCCTGTCTTATTATGCAATCCAATAAAAATTATAATTGGGTGTTGCCAAGTATATGCAACTATTTAAATATTCAAAAGTTCAAAATCGAGTCCAAAATAAGGCTTCTAACGCTGGGTTTGCACATTGATTCGGTGGTGGCTATTGCACGTCACACAATGTATAATGGTGTGGCAAAACATTAATGATCGCATCAACTCCCACAGCAGATCAAGTGTACCTGCCTCATGATTATTCGGATGATGGCAAACGAGGTAATTCGCAAGATCTGTAGACTACATCTACAAGTGTACTCAGTCATGCAGAATGAAAACATTGCACTGAATGCTAAGGTGGAACGGTTGGAGTTGGAGCTGAAGAATGAGAAAGAAAAGGTATCACCAACCCATGTTGTACACAACGGCATTATCTTTGAAATAAAACCACTTGCTGGTAAGTAGTTGTCCTGATTGTTCGTCTAATAAAAACGGATATGTACCCTATGATTTGTGGTGCAGTATTTAAAGATAGATTTATGTTTGGATTTTTTTTATTGTTATATGCACTTTGAATAGTTTTCTTCAAAATACTTTTCCTAAAATGTAGCTATCTATTCCTATCCAAACCAGCGAGCCAAACCCCCCTAATGGCAAACCCTCACACCAACACCCTCACTCAAACCACCTCACAATCTCTGGAAAAGCAGTCAAGCACTCAAACTATCCAAACCTTTGTGACAAAGCAAGCTGCTCTACATCATGTTCCTGCACAGACTGAGGTATGTTTTGCCAGAATATTCTTCCCAGCGTTATAAAGAACTTGTGTTTTATTTCCGTGTTCGCTGTTGTAGTTAGTACAGTAGTTACATCCATACAAAATGTGTTACACAAAACAAATTACTGTATGTGTATACAATTAAACTTGTAGCAATGTTACTCATAACATATTATAGCAAATATTTAATATTAGTGGCTGTGTAAATTCAACTTATAGATGCAAATTGAAAATGAGTGACATTATTGTTGTTTTTAAATTCTCTTTTACAGACAACTAGAATAGAGCCAGTCCCATCCTTGGACACTGGGAGAGGGCCAGCTGAGGTGGCTGATCCATTGAAAGTCAATGAGGCTGGTGAGTTTAGTTTTCTGGCCATTTTTTATTTTATTTAAAGCAGTTCCTTATCTTATGTTTATTGGACTTGGTGCTATAATAACTTGATATCTGTTTAAGATTTCATGTTATACATTTTTATCATATTTTATATTTTGTAAATGAAGATAAATGTTAATGTTGTAATTGACCCCTCAATGTAAAGGGTTATTTCTGGATAATCTCTCCCCTTATGGGATGGCCAACCAGGGAAACTGGGTTTAATGTATTTACGATACTTAAAACACACCTTTTTAGCTCCTTTATGCTCTTAACCTGTACTACGTTCACTATTTAAACAGATGTCTTTATTGTTTGGTTTGTGTTCTGGTCTAAAATATTATTCTTTGGTCAATAACTAAATAATAAAGTCAGACATGCTGCTGCAAAGTCTAAAAGGAATCTTGGTTGATTTGCTTATTATTGTGGTTGTTAATATAATGATTTATTATTCTTACTGTGACTTTTTCTTTCTTTTCTCTCAAGGCCCTGGCGAGAAAACCAAATGCTTCAGATGTAACATCTGTGACAAGGTTTTTAAAGCGCCACATCTCTTGAGGAGCCACAAAAAGCATATTCACCTGATGGAGAAGATGTTTGCCTGTGACCAGTGTGACAGGAAGTTCCGGGTAGCAGCATCCCTTGAAAATCACCTCATGCGTCACGAGAAACAGAAGACCAAAGCAATCAAGAACAGAACGTGTCGAGTGTGTGAGGAGACGCTGGGGTCCAGGTTGAAGCTGAGGCACCACGAGCGACGGGCCCATCCAGAACTGAAAGACGCGGAGGAGAGACGCTTCCTCTGCTCAACCTGTGGCATGAGCTTCACAACGCAACGCATCCTCCAAAACCACCTCGTCGTTCACACGGGTGAAAAACGCTTTGCGTGCGAGACTTGCGGGAAGGCCTTTAAGCAGAGCACCGACCTGAAGGTTCACAAGAGAACGCACACGGGGGAACGTCCATTTAAATGCGGCGAGTGCGACAAAGGGTTCCGGACCAGGTATACGCTGAATCTCCACAAGGCAGTGCATACGGGGGAGAAGAAGTTTCGCTGTGACGTGTGCGGATCAGGTTTCAGGTTTAAAAGCAATCTTTCCCGACACCGCCTCATTCACACGGGACTGACACCCTACAACTGTAAAGTGTGTGGGAAACGTTTCACGCAGAGTACGCACCTGAAGGACCACATGGTCTGCCACGGTGCTCCGAGGCCCTTCATGTGCGAACTGTGTGGAAAGACGTACCTTTACCAGTGCTTACTGCAAACCCACCAGAAACAGGCCCACTATACGAAAGAGGACGGAGAGCCATTTATGCCCGGACATGGAAATCCAAGGGAGTTCAAACCTTTCCCCTGCGAAATGTGTCATAGAGGCTACATGACAGAGGGCGCTCTCAAATATCATAAACAGATACACTCAAGACCGCAGTACGGTTGCACACTGTGTGGGAAAGCCTTTCACAACAAGTTAAATTTCCAATACCACCAGCTAGTGCATTCTGGGGCAAAGCCCTATAGTTGTGATGACTGTGGGAAGAAATATCGGACGATGCATTTGCTGAACTCCCACAAGCTGAGCCACACGGGTGAGAAACCACACACATGTGAACATTGTGGAAAGGCCTTCAGAGTTCGACAAAACATGATGAGGCACGCCAAACTCCACACAGGGGAGAGGTCTTATGAATGTGAGGTTTGCAGTAGAAAGTTCAGCCAGAAAAGCCATGTGCAGTTTCACATGCAGGTTCACACTGGCGTGAGGCCATTTTCATGTGACACCTGCGGAAAGGGCTTCTCTGATTCCAGACAGGTCAAGAAACATGACTGCACTAATGAATTTCTAAAGCCATTGCGTAGGTCCTCCAAGCAAAAGAAATAAAACCTTTTTTTCATGTCTAATCGACTCCCCAAGGCAGAATCCCTCATTTTAGCATTCCACTGCAATGCACACTTTATACCAGGTGTGCTCTTAAATTACTATATTTCATCCTTATACCGGATAACTGGATGTTGTTCCATATTATGCTTAAATCCAGTGTCTTGCCTTGTCTACCTCTGAGCATTAACATTGCATTAATGTTTCAAATCCCAAATAAAACATGTATTTACCTAAATTAAGTATGTCTAATGTCTCGATTGGCTGTCTTGAACTGTATTTCTGTTATTGTAACTATATTAAGAAAAGTGCAGTCAATTATCGAAAATGGTTGGCTCTCCTAACAAAGCCGGATAAAAGAGGGAGAACAGGATGGACGTGGGTGAGAAAGGAGCAAATATTTAAAGCTTAGCTAACATATTACATAATACGATACTGCTGTTAACCAGACTGAAACCAATGCATTTGCAGTTGCACATCTTCAGAGTTCAGAGCAATTTCAGATTGATTGCATTGTAAGGACAACGGGTAGGAATGTAAGTTATAACGTACTAGCACGTGTGTAGCCTAATTTTACATGCACAGTGATACCCAATGGTTAAATGAGATACGTCATACTGTATAACAAAATGCTTTGACTGACTTGCATAACAGACCATTGAGTCGCAGTCAGCTTGTTGACTCACGTGATACGGAAGTCGATCATGCCCGCTTTTCCTCTGACCTACTGAAGTCACTGTTTATCCAGTAACCAATTGGAGGCCACACGTTTTAGAAATACTTTTGCACTTATTCCACCTATTGTGTTTGTTGTATTGAAGCATGTGTTTCTTTGCATTCGGTGTAGGCAAGTTCAATGTTATTTGCAAAGCTGGCACACGTGGAAGTCTGAAAGGGGGGCTATGATTTTCAAATTGTCCGGGTCGAGGGGTGCGAGAAAAACCAAGCAGACCAACAGGATAGCGTGCATGACAAAGAATGAGGAATAACGAACATGAAGTGTGAGTACTGTGACACGCCTGTTGTGGTGGGTGGTGGTGGTGGGGTGGGGTGGGGGGGGATTTGTGTGATAGACTGGTAGTTGTGTGTGCGTGCGATAGACTTGTATACACAGTTTTAAGTCTTAAGTCAAACAGAGGCACACAGGTCTTTCCGTGCATTGTTTGGGTAAGACTCCAGGCCAGCTGAATAGGCTAAATGAAACCACACCCCCTTATGCCTTCTCACTAATTTTAGTCATGCCTCAGCCTGTCTGTCAGCCAGACTTCTGCAACCGCTTATAGGAAACAGTTGAAAGTAGATCAACGTAGGCAAGGCTCTCTCTTTCTCTACGTTTTCTCTTTCTCTCTCTCACACACACACAGTCTCTCCTATGCACGCATGACGAAAGCAACCGTAAGTCGGGACTTAGCTCTTGGGTGGGAGTTTTCCAGTAGTTGCTGTTTCTGTTTCCTTTCTGTTTCCGTTTTGTTGTGAAATGTGCTCGTTTTCTTTTGTAGTTTGCTCCTGAATTAACTTTGTCCTGCATGTGTGACTCGTTGGAGGTCATTGAGACAGCTTCAAAGTTCAGGATCATGTTTCATTCTAGGCGTACCGGCATCAACAGGTGTTTTGGGTTTATGTATGTTTGTCGGTGAGCTTACAACAGAGACTTACAATGGACACTGCCTACCCTGCAGTCTGAGTGGAAACGCGTCTTCAGGATGTGAAACAGAATAAGGCAAGTCTTGTCTAGTGATATCTTACAATGTGTTGTTTTACAGATGCAGTTTTCACTTGTTTTAAAAACTACTTTTGGCATTGCAAATGTTTCTTATGTATTAACTTGTTTGCACATATTATGTTTGGGCAAAACCAGGGAGAAAATTAAATGGGCACATCAACATTGTGTTCCTATTTTGAACCTTGTGCAATTATTTTACCCTCTCCCAAATGATTTATCATACTGCGTATTGACGTCCATCTGATAAAATGTTCATGAGACTACAGATAGTTCCACACCTTAATTAATATTGAAGAAAAACATTGCAGTCTAATGCACAGCATATGTCATGTCATTGTGAGCTAAACTAAGTAGATTTGCATTCCAGAAGGTTGTCTTTTAGTATCAGGATGTGGTGATCTTTCCAAACCTCAACGGAACTGAATGTAAGTCACACCTGGCAGTCTCATTTGTTTTTCTGTCTGCCGGTCCTTCAAGCCATGGTTTACCACAACTCTGTTTGTCTGTCTCTGTTTGTTGGGTTGACAGAAACCCCTGCCCCTTTTATACGGTTAGACCCGAGGAAGATGAGCCCAATACACAGGTCAGTCACCACTGTTATGTTCATGGTTGTAATTTAGATCTTGGGTAGTCCAAGTTTGATAGTCTTACAACGAGTGAAGATAAACTACCATAAAATGATCCACAGCTGCAGAGAGGGAGTCATTACTTTATCGATAGGTTATGGGAGGTACGTACTTTGGACTCTAAAGAGTCGCTTAAGATTATAAACACATACGGCCGTCTATTAAAATAGACATAGTTTATTCGTTAAAGTCCTACTGAGTTCATAAAAACGTTGCAATGATGCAACTTGACATGTAAGCTAAACCGTAAACACATGACAAGTCTACCTGTGAGGGAGTGGACGGTGTGGCTGTCAAGACTCTAAAGCTTTGTTTATTGTTCGTAGAAATAACATAATTATTTCCTAGAAATGCTTTTGAATTCTCCATCACAATAGCCGGTAGGTTGTGTCATCACAGAGTTAAAATTTAGATTTGCTTAATCCTAACCTGCCAAAATGCTCAAATATTTGTTCTATATTCTTTAGTGTAATAAAGCAGCTAGATTTGGCCTACATTTAAACGTATATTCAAAACATTACAGAGACTTCAGAGATTTTACTGACATTATTTCTGGTTTGTCTCTATCTCCACAGGCAGTTGAGTCAGCTTGGAGGAGTTTGGAGGAGGAGGGGGAGATGCTACACTCTCCGCCCAGAAAGTGTTCATCTCTGCCGGGCTTTTTGCTCAAGTCTCTCGGAAGCAGGTCCAGGTACTGGGCGGATTCAATTTCGTGCTAAATAATTTGCATTCTAGGACATGGCCAGGTTTTAACTAGTGCTTATGCAATTTGACTGTCATCACGTTCATCCATTTGTTGGCCTTCTGTGAGTCCAAATCCTGGCCCATAAAATAATAGGCGCAACAACCTCTTGAATGTTATGTCCTGTGCTATGTGTGTTTTTTCATCGAGTTTCACGTAGACTTACAGATGGGTGTGGCACTTAAAAAGAAGCATTGGAGATGAACACAGGAACGATCGAGGAGTTCCTTTGATCTAACCAAACGGATTTGGAACGTGTTTACACTGCAGATCCCATTGCAATTCACAAAAGGAGGCTGAAGCTATGGTTCAGCCACCTACCCATGGAGGAGAAGCAGTTCGGGGGCTACTTCACCCCAGAGACCATGCACGTAGACCCCATGATCCGGGAGAGGCAACCAGAGGAAAAGATCGCCCCATTGAGGGTTCACCTAAAGAACCAGACCTCCGCCAGCCCGTCCATGACCGTGGAGCAGCTGTTTGAAAAGGCCCAGGACGGGAGCAGGGAGAGGGGGCGAAACGTGTTGCTGTACGGGGCGGTGGGCACCGGGAAGAGTACGGTGGTCCGTAAGCTGGTTCTGGATTGGTGCGCTGGGTCAACCCTGACCCAGTTCAAACTGCTGGTGCCTTTTTCCTGCGAGGACCTGGGTCAGTTGACTAAGTGAGTTATCGGTCAGGGTTGGCAATTGTTTTGTGAAAATATTTCGGTTACGTAAGATGACGTCACTGTTGTATGTAGTTTAAACATTGGCATTATGCAACATACTACTTACAAAAAAAGTCTTTATATGTATTCCTGTTATAATTGTATTATTTAATGCCCAAATAAATATGAAAGTATAAAGTGCTATGCATTCTGTTTGAGGAGACTAAATGTGATGTTTTCTTTTGTTTTGTTTATCTCAAGGTCCACCTCCCTTAGGGACCTCGTTAGCAAGAAATATCTTCATCTGAAGAAGATTCCCTTGTTGAGTGGGGAGGGCGATCAGGCCAAAGACGTGCTCTTCCTCTTTAACGGCATGGAGAAGATGAACCTGGACTTCCGCATCGGCTCCACGGAGCTCTGCAGTGACCCCAACGAGGCGCTGTCTTCTGGGGCTGTGGTGGTCAACCTGCTCAGGAAGTACATGCTCCCAGAGGTCAGGAGGCCATCTTTGATTTTTAATTAGACTGACTATTGAAGAAAAGTGAAATACAAATACAAGTATCATTATTATTGGATATAAACAAAGGTATTATTATTGCTATATAAACAGGTATTATTATTACTATATAAATAGAGGTATTATTATCACTCGTGTAGGTTGTATCCAGGATAAAGGTTAGGGGCCTTTTTTGTTTTTTCATGCATAATGTAGTGTGCTCCCGCTATCGAACCTTCAAAGTGGGATAAGGAGTGCTAATACTAGCTATTGTGGCTACCTTTTTCTTTACTTTTATTTGGACACAATACATTTAAAGCTCAGCTGTTCTCTGAGCTGCTCTTAGATCTAGTGGTGAAAAAATGAAATAGTTTGAAAAGATGTCGATGTCTGCCTCCACCTGTATTGATGTGCACGTCGGGGCTGCAGATTAGTTGTGTGTTTTACTTCCCCCTCTCTTATAGATTGGTTTAAATGGAGGGATAAGGAATATAACCAACGTTAACATAGGTTTTCAATTCACAGTAGATGGATTGAAGATTAGCAAATCATAGAAGGAGCACTTGGCTATGCCTTCATGGGAAATCAAATCAATAGTCTTTACAACATGTCTTTTCTTCATCAAAGGAACATGTGTACTACTGTATGTTGTAGGCCAGCGTCCTGGTGACCACCAGACTCTCCGCCGTGGACCGAATCCCCAAGAAGTACGTGAGCTGTTACGCCCAGATCTGCGGCTTCAACGACCCGGAGCGCCAGTGGTCCTACTTCGCCAGCCGCCTTCTGCCTCAGTCCCCGGAGACGGCTCGGTGCCGCGAGGCCCAGGCCCTCATCCAGCTGCTCTACCTCAACCTCCAGAGGCAGAGCCAGCTGTCCCGGGCCTGCTACCTGCCCTCCTACTGCTGGCTCACCTGCGCCACGTTGCACTTCCTCCAGTTCACCGACGCCCAGGCCCCCATCCGCACGCTGACGGGCATCTACACCAGCTTCCTGCGGCTCAACTTCGGCGGGGAGGTGCTGGCGGCGGGCGCCGGCGCGGCGCTCCAGCAGGACCAGCCGGACTCGCTGATGCTGTACGTGGTGCGGACGGTGGGGAAGCTGGCGTTCGACGGCGTCACCGGCAAGCGCACCGCCTTCTCCGAGGCGGAGCTGGAGCAGTGGGTGGGCGGCAAGACCAAGACGGACGAGGAGCTCCACCAGCTGGCCGTGTTCCGCACCGACGTGCTGAGCTTCTTCCTGGTGCCCCAGGTCAACGGGGCCAGGGGCCCTCAGGCCGGGTGGGCGGGGGCGGGGGCGGGGGCGGGGGCGGAGGCGGAGGGGAGGCGCTACGTGTTCGCCGTGCCGGCCATGCAGGAGTACCTGGCCGCCCTCTACGTGGTGATGGGGGAGAACAAGTCGGCCCTGGAGAAGCTGACCAAGCAGGTGACGCTGGTCATCGGCCAGGCGGGGGAGGACATCACCAGCCTGGTCGCCATCCTCTCCAAGTTCATACCCCTGCGCATCTTCGCCGTCTTCAACCTCCTGCGCCTCTTCCCCAGCTTGTACGAGCGCGTCTCCAGCCGCACCAAAGGCCGCATCGCCCAGACCATGGCGGCCGAGATGTTCCGCTCGGAGGACAGCTACAACGAGGACGTCTTGGACCAGGTGGAGCAGAGCCTGCTGGGCGTCCACGGCCCCCAGCCGCAGCAGCAGCTGGACCGCCAGGCCTTCGAGCTCTACCCCATCTTCATGGGCGGCCTGCTGCACTACGAGAACCGCATGCTCCTGCAGCAGCTGGGCTGCAGCATCAAGAGCGCCACGGTGTCCCAGATCACCAGGGCCCTCCGGAAGTACCTGGTGAGGGAGATGGGCAAGCAGCAGCCCCCGGAGGAGCTCATGGACCTCCTGGTGCTGCTCTACGAGTTCCAGAACCCCCGGCTCACCGCCGAGGTAAACACTTTCAGTTCAAAAGATGTATTGGTTAGACTGTTGGTACTTAATGTATTTAATTCATAACTATACATTAAAATGTATTTCCTTGTCCAGCACACACAATAAAACAGTGTAATAGAACAATTGGATTATAGCAAAGAATTAATGATGAAAAATGAATGACTTATGATACTATTAAGGGCACGTTAATTAGCCCTCCAATAAAAGTTTAAAAGTTTAAATCAATCAATATCACATAATGTGGCTTGCACATAATGCAAACAAAAAGTTTTTGGGATAAATTTCTTGGAAACCTTTAAAATAAAATGAAAAAAATAAACAATTTTGAGGAAACATAAAGGTGTATTTATGATACATACAAACAGATTGTTTGTTTTATTTTATCAAATCACAAACCATACAATCGAGCAAACATTCATTTCACTCACATTCACTCTGCTCTGTCAAACCAAGCATCACCACCGTTGAAATGTTTTCGTTTGCTTTTCTCGTTTTAGGTTTTGTCTTCCATCAAAACCATCCGGCTGTCCAACGTGCGCATGTCCCCACTCAAGTGTTTTGTCCTGAGCTCCGTGCTGTCCTGTGCTCCCGCTCAATACCACCTGGAGGAGCTGGACCTCTCTTCCTGTCACGTGACGCACGACCTGCTGGACATGCTGTGGCCAGCCTTCAGACACACACACAACCTCAAGTGAGACGCAGACGTGCACACACACACACACAACCTCAAGTGAGACGCAGACACACACACACACACACACACACACACACACACACACACAACCTCAAGTGAGACGCAGACGTACACACACACACACACACACACACACAACCTCAAGTGAGACGCAGACACACACACACACACACAACCTCAAGTGACACACAAACATGCAGGCGCACACACACTCATGGAATAGGTTATGCTGTTTTTTATCATACCATAAAGATTTCAAAAATGAAAAGCTCCAGAGAGAAGTTTCTGTACAACAGAAACTACCTTTTTACCTCAGTCTGTATAATTTATTTTACAGATCCTAGACCAAATCTTTGGTGACAACAATAGGAGAGACATTTTTGCTGTGCGCATAATCCCTCAGACACAGCATAACTAATATCATCCTTTTTAACATTAACATATTTCCCTAACAGGAAAAAATTATTCCAACATCTTTAAAGTATTGTATCTATAGTCAAGTTTCCCTTGCCCACTCATCGGACTGGATGATATCTTCAAAATGCAGGTGGAACATCTAAGATGTC
Source organism: Aplochiton taeniatus (assembly GCA_017639675.1). Taxonomy (NCBI): domain Eukaryota; kingdom Metazoa; phylum Chordata; class Actinopteri; order Galaxiiformes; family Galaxiidae; genus Aplochiton; species Aplochiton taeniatus. The sequence continues at coordinate 15,432,543 of CM030182.1, forward strand.
TTTTAATGGTTGCTACATGACATGTCTCCATTTAATATGAGATGCCTAAAGCCAATATTAACCCCTTTTGGGCTAATATTGCCAATGGATGTTTGAGAACGGTGTACTAAAAAAACATTAACTGCTGGTGACATGGAACTGGTCTGGTCCTATCCTGTGTCTTCCTGGAAGCAGTGTTTCCAGGTAAGTTTGGCATCCAGTGACAGGCCGTGTTAAAGTGTGCCACCTTTATTTCAAATTGTACAACCTGATGAAAACCTAACTTCTCTTTATTTTTCCATTTCATTTTGTTCTTAGATTTCTATGTGAGACTGCAGCCACGCGTAATAATTACATAAAAAGTTACCATGAAAAAATCTCCGAGCAGGGATCTGTGTTGTTATATAACAGTTTGCTTTTTTATATCGAAGCATATCTACATTCTTATCTACAGTTATCAGCTTTATTGTAAAAAAAAAAGTGGGCTTGACCCTCTCTCGGCACGGTCCTGTTATCATAAAATATACTTTTGTAACCTAGCAACCTCCAACTGATCGTCAAACGAATACTAAGGTAAATGTGTACACGCGTTGACACCCATAGAACGACGTGTAACAAGTCACGGCTCACTACACAAACACATGACAAGGTGCACTATATAAGGAAAAGCACAGAGGTAAATTAGAGGAAAGAATGGAGTCCAATCAAATGTCTTTAACGTCATTGTGCATCCCCAAATAATATTTTATTTGCAGCATCTAATGTACTCGGATTGTTCTATTTCTAAAGCATGACTGTACGGTGTTTGTGGTTTGGGTGTGTTTTTGATATAGCTGTGTGTTTTGTTTGCCTTTCTCTGCTGTCCCTTTTCGTAGTCTCCAGTTTAACAACCTGGGTCCGGAGTCCTGCGTTCTCCTTAAAGATCTGCTCCTAGACCCCAACTGTTCTATTAAGTCTTTACAGTAAGACCGATTCTGTTCTCCAGTTCACTGTTGTTCTCGTCTTGTTGGAGGTTTTCACAGGGGGGGCCTCCTGTCCTGCTACTGGTTCTTGTAAGTGTTGTAAAAGTAACAGTAACACAGGCACGATGCAAACGGAGACAAGGAAATATTTATGATATTTGTGTACGCTTATGTATGTTTTATGCATCTGTTCATTTGGCAATTATTACTTTCCTGCCTTCTCACTTGTTAAGTAGTTACTGCTGCTATTAGATACAGTTTTATATTTATATAATATATATATATCGTGTGAAACTCTGTTTGTCACTGACATCCTTTTACACACTGCACATATTTTTGACGAACACGCACAAGACCAAATCCAGGGGTTGGCTTAGGAATCCTTTCGTTACGCAGAGCTCAATTGACACCCTGTCTTACGCGTGACTGACCAACACCGAAAGAAGTGCACGGTACGAAAATCCCCAAAGGCTGGGCTTAAAACAACAGCCTCCCAGCGGTCTTTCCCTGTGCACACTTTTTTGTGGGGCCGGAGCAGTCACGTAGGACTCGGGTGTTAATTGAGTGGAACTTCACATACTAAATACCCCCCCCCGCTCTCTTTCGTGAACTCCCCCGACCCCGCTCCCCATCTCTAGGCTCTGTGACAACCCGTTGTTGGAGTCTGGAGCGTCCTCCCTCCTGGAGGCCCTGCCGGGGAACCACTCTCTGAGCCGGCTGTCCCTGATGCACACGGGCCTGGGGGACCAGGGAGCCCTGGAGCTGGCCGACAGGCTCCACCGGCACACAGGCCTCCGGGAGCTCAACGTGGCGTACAACAACATTGGAGACAACGCCGCTCTCGCTCTGGTGGACGCCTGCAGGGAGCACCCGAGCGTTCACACAGTGCAGTAAGTAAAGGAACATACATACTGTGTTTACAGTACATAGCAGTAAGTAAAGAAACATACATACTGTGTTTACAGTACATAGCAGTAAGTAAAGAAACATACATACTGTGTTTACAGTACATAGCAGTAAGTAAAGAAACATACATACTGTGTTTACAGTACATAGCAGTAAGTAAAGAAACATACATACTGTGTTTACAGTACATAGCAGTAAGTAAAGAAACATACATACTGTGTATTTACAGTGCATAGCAGTAAGTAAAGAAACATACATACTGTGTGTTTACAATACATAGCAGTACAGTCACAAAGAAACATGCATACTGTGTGTTTATAGTACATAGCAGTACAGTGACACTGTGCAGTAAGAAAAGAAACACATACTGTGTATTTACTCTCATAGCAGTACATTCACAGTGAGGCAGGAAGCAACCAGATACGTAAAAGTACATTCACACCGTACAGTTCAACAATCAGTCATACTGTATATTTACAGTACATAACAGTACATTCACAATGTGCAGTAAGAAAAAAACCTGCATACTGTATATTTACTGTAAATAGCAGTACATACAGTGGTGCAAGAGTCAACTAGATAGGGTTAAAGTACATTCACACCAGGCAGGTTTCAACAAACATACATTCTGCATCACATTGGAGCACATGAACACTGTGCAGTAAGAAGCAACCATACGTATTTACATGTGCAGTAAGAAGCAACCACATGCTCTGCATAACAGAGCTTGAACACTGTGCAGTGAAAAGCGACCATACATATTCACACCGTGCAGTGAGAAGTAACCCCACACCATACGTAACAGAACATAAATACCGTGCAGTGAGAAGTAACCCCACACCATACGTAACAGAACATAAATACTGTGCAGTGAGAAGCAACTAAATACTGTATGGGTACAGTTTATTCACTGTGTGCAGTGAGAAGCAACCACATACTGCACCATACATTTACACACATCATACCTACTTTGTGGTACGGACAAACCAGTTGTACACTAAGTTTGTAGTACACTGTTTGTAGTTCTTAGTTTGTAGTACAGTCGGTTTGTAGTACATTCAGTTGTAGTACACTCTCCTTCACACGTGAGTCTAGGGCTACAGAGTGTGGCTGGTACAACTAGGACAACCTCTTTATCATCGCTTTACCCTGTGCTTATCTTGAGCCACGTTTCGACTGCAGAAACTTTCCCCAGGAACTAGAAACCTTTGGAGGAACTCAGTGAGTTTCAACCGCAGGGACCAGGGTCTAAATTTAGTTCCGGGACCTTATTTCACCCTCAGAAAGGCCCTGCTCTGGAGGTAGTACTTTTCGAAAGTACAGGAACTTTGGCTGGCTTGGCTCGCACCGCCGAATATCTCTGATTGGTCGAGGACTCAGATAATTTCATTTCAGCTGTCATTTTTAGAAACCTACTTTGCATAATCCTCACGGGTCTTTATACTGCGGTGGAAGCGCAGACAACAAGGGGCTGAAGGAACCTTTTAGTTCCTTGAAAAGTAGTTCCTGGGACTAAAAGTCCCGGGTACTATAGGTGGAAACGCGCCTTTAGTCTTTGAACATTCTGTCTTCATGTCTCTGCTGTGAGTGTGTTTAATCAGCTCTCCTCTCCGCCCATCCTCCCACTTCCTTCTCCAGCTTGTACCTGAACCCTCTGAGTGACGTGGGGAAGCAGTCCCTGTACGTCAGGGGTGTGCCGTCGGACCAGGGTGGTACCGGGGCCGTCACCGGTACCGGCCGGCGCGTCAAGGTCCTGGCCTCCGTAACCGAGGGCTCGGACATCTCGGAGGACTGGCACCCCATCCTGAACATTATCCGCAAGAACGCCTCGCTGTGGGAACGGGAGCGTGTCCGACAGCAGCTGCAGGTGAGGATACGTGGAGTGCACACACACACACACACACACACACACATTACACATGCGCACGCACACACACACACACACACACACACACACACTATCAACATGACACGTGCACACACACACACACACACGCTATCAACATGACACGTACACACACACACACACTCTCTCTCAGCATGACACGTGCACACGACTGAGTAGTTTTAATGTTATGTTGTTGCGGCACGAGCATAGCCTGATTTTCTTCAATCTTTAACTCATATCAATTCATTGACTTCATCCAGGTGTTTTTGAGGGATCTGGAATGGGGTCGTCAGCAGCAGGTGAGCTTCTGGAAGAGGCTCCACTTCCGTAAGGTGGAGAAGGGAGTTCGTCAGACTCTACGGATGCTGGAAAAAGACATTTCTCCAACAAGAAGTGCCAAGTAATCAACCATGTAGCTGTCACCAGAGGTGTTTTTACGTGAGCATTAACCTAGGCTGAACAAAAGAGACTTAGAATTTAGCTTGGCTTTAGACCAACTGTCAGACGTCATGGGAATGAGTATGCTTTCATTTAAATGCTTGGCTCTAGAGCCGCAGAGATACTTGAGTATAGTCTAATCAAGGATGGCATGCAACTGTTTGGCTGTTTAGGTAACAAAAGGTGTGCGATTAAACTAAGTCTGATAGTTGTTCAATCAGTGCATGAAAGTAGGATGTAGCAGCATTTAGAGAATTGAATTACTAAAGTGACCAGACCTCCCTGGTCGACGATAAAAAAAAAAAATATGCTCAAATCAGGTGCTAGAATTGGCTGTCTGGGCATTGCATATGTCCAGAATTTGCTGACATAAACATGTTTTTTTTTTTTTTGTTCTAAATAGGAAAGGGTTTTGCTTCAGCCATTAAGTGTTTGTGCAAGTCAGATTTGGTAGAAGTGTTAAAACCTCAGGACCTTTGCAGTCATTTTGCCTGCATAGTTGTTTTACACTTGAAACACTGAAATAGATCATTATTCTTGAGAAAACATAAAAGGTCATTAACGTAGCACTTTTCAATCGATAATAATCTATGAAAAAAAGGGATAGATATATCTTTTTAAATTAAATCCCCCCTTTTCAGGAAACCAAATGGTAGGATTACGACAGTAGGTAAATTAAACCTAAAAAAAATACCTGCATGCAAGGCCCGGATGTAGTGATTTTTTGAATGCCTCGCTGAGCTTGAAATAAAGGGGCTTTGGGTAAATAAATACCATGCTTGAATGGAAGGCCATAGTTCTAATAGATTTCCAAGGAGAAAGACTTTTGAAGAGGTCAGAAATTAGCTATTTAGGTACAGTATGATATTACTTTTCTTTTGTTCTCCAATTTCCAACTATTTTTCGAAATCATACCGGAAAAAAAATTGCCCCTGTCTTGATAAGTTTCAGGAACCCTCAATTTTTGTGTTACCACCCTTGGTACCAGATAAATATATTGTTCATTGAATATATCTACTTATTTTCACATATCTGTGCTGATGTTTTGTTAGGGTTTAAACATGCTGGTTTAATTTCATTGAAAGAGTTCCAGGACTTCTAAAGAACAACGTTAAATAGGAATTGATACTTGAAAGAAAACCAGTAAAGTGTTGAATAGGATAGAAACTTATTTTAGATGAGTAAATGTGAAAAATATATTGTGGTGTTTTTGTAAGTCACAACCCGACTTGAATCTAAAACATACCTGCCTCATTCAAATGCATTTCATTAATATAAAAAACTATTAACACATGTTCAGTTAATTGATGCTTTAATTGTATTTGTCTATGTGCAATTGTGTACTTGGTTGATATAAGCTGTGATGTTGGAACTTTTTGGTCAGCCAAAAAAAAAAAAAAAAAAAAAATACTTTATTTAATGCTTTAGACACACCTTTTTGTTTCCGTGGACTCCTAATACAGGAATCCTTTTAAGGAAAAGGACTAACAGATAGGAATATAAAATCAATTATTAAAATATTAACATTAGCAAAGGTGTACTATAGTCTATGAGATATGAAACGTATTCAGGGTGAGGAGAGAAGATCAGCCATGTCAAGTTTCAGCTAGTTTATTTCGGTATAAGTGGTCACCCCTCACACTGTACCTCAGCCACAAATCATCTCATTGAAAACCCCAGTAAAAGCAAGCAAGATATTGACATTTTCAAATATGGCCATGTGAAATATCATCATTATCATCATCATCATCATATTCGGTGCAAAAAACATATTTTAAGCATACTATTTTACAGAAAAGAAATGGAGTCAACATTTGGAGGAGAGGGGAAAAAAGGTCACACAATAACCAATAATTATTCTTTCTTTGTACAAGTGTCAAACTCGGAGAAGATGAGTTTAGCTGGCGTAGATATGTGACAATGCAGAAAAGAGCAGTGACTCAGCAAATCACAATAATATCAATAAAAAAAAACTTCTAAAACACCCTTTCTCTTGCCAACAGTACCTGGCCATCTGTCTCTGACCCAAAGCTAAATGTATGTTAAAATATTGTGGTGTGTGTGGGTGTGGGTGTTTTGTGTATGCAGACATGCATCTGTGTTATATCATACAAACAGCACAGTACATACAATGTGTTCTAATAAGGCATATGTGGCAAAACGAAATCAAATAATAATAACTAGTCACACAGAGTCAATGCCAGCACTGTTTCAAGGCCTAGAAAAGAGAATGAAAACCCTACACACAGGTGGGTAGGAGAAAAGTGAGTGAGTGTGAAACAGCAACAGGGGGTAATCTACACTGTACCGTGCGGAACAAGCGCCTGACAAAAGGTAACTTAAGCTCGATTCTGTGAGTACGAATCCATTTCACATCAGGGATAAAAAAGGTTTGGTATGACATCACCCACCCACCCACCCCAACCCCCCCAGAAAAGTAACGTCTTAAAATCACAGAAACACATTCATGAACAACATACTTTTCACACTCACACACAAAAAAAAAAATATATATATATATATATATATCAAGCAGGACACTGCAAGTGAACTCAAAATGGCTCCAGCAACAGACTTGAGTGACGGCCATCTCAGCAGGCAAAGAGACAATGGAACGGGAGGCGTAGAGATGAAGAGAGAGAAAAAAAAAAATGAAAAGGTATTCCTGTCTCCAGTCTTAACCTTTTCTTTAGCTTGGCACAACTTACTGATATGAATCGTTTAGTTACAAAATGTGAAAGAGAAATGGAGGAGAGGGAGAAAAACATAAGTCAAAAAGATAAAATGAGAAAAAGACGGCACAGCGGGAAAACAAAAAATAAAGAAAAAACAAAAAAAAAGCACTAGGATGAATACCACACAAATCTGATCCCAGACGAATTCAACTTTGAACTTCCCTTTGTGTGTACACACCATACGCAACCCTGAAAGCAATAAGAGTCTCTCTTCTCTTCCACACTCACTCAGTCGATCTGTCCATGGTGGTTTGGTGGTTTGGTACCAATTCTTACTGTGAGCTGGGAGTGAAGAAACTAAGCTCTGGTGCCGGTGGTCGTTATTGTAATACACATAGTGGAATGGACAGAGAAATGTCGTACAATGGCCGCTTAGGTGGGAAATGGGCTGCGAGCGAAATTAAAAACAAAGAAACATGTCAATAGAATATGCTTGTCCCTTCTACCTAGTGCCATTCTATGATGGTGGTACCACGTCACTGGTTGACCTGGTTCCCTGAGAACACCAGAGACACTCCTTGTTTCACTCCAGAACTACAACTGCGGCATCACTCTAGGGACAAAATCCATCTGAGGTCCTGAATGTCAAAACTAAATTTTGAGAATAACATAGACACATTACAAAATGGAGAACGTGATACAAGGTACTGAACCAATGTTTCTGAACGAATAACAACATGCTAGGCGTGTATAATGATTTAGATATAGTTGCCGGTGCCAAGAAATTATTTTACTGCATGTACTGTGAATCTTCTCTTTAGGCTTGCAAATGCCTCCGGTTAAAGATATTTGGTATAGACATTGTTTCTAGATTAACCTTCAACCTCTCATCAGGACGGTATCCTTACCCAGGTGGGTTAAAATTCTGTACTACAACTAATAAATACTTTAAAAGTCTGTATTTAAACAGATAAATATTTTTTTTAATCCCAAACCAGAAGTATAAGCTATGTTGTAGGGACTCAGTTCTCTGAAAATGAATATGGTCAGTTTGCAATCCTAATGTACCTGTTTTGTGTGTGAGAGTGTGTGCAGCACCTATATGAGCATACACACACTGTGCTGGTGGTGATAGGGGAAAACGGATGTACAAAGACACACATCATGTTACCACCAAGTCATCCCATTTCAGATCACTGATTGGCTCCTCCAGTGGCTATGGCAACGCCAATGATTTTATTTTTTTTTCTTTCTTTCTTTTTTTTACTAGTTAATCAACATGGTTGAGTCATTTATTTTCTATAGTATCGAGTCTACCTCAAAGCACAGCAACTCACCAAGCTGCAAAGTTATCTTTTTATCTTCTAGTTTTTTTTTCAGCCCCAACAAAGTTTGTAATACAGTTGACCCATGACTATTCGTCTTATCTTACAAACTCTCTCAGCCCTAAAGAGTAACAACTAAGATTTACCATTTCTTTTAAACAGCCAACCACAAAGTCTGATCCAAAAACAGTAAGCAATTTTAACATGGCTGACGCACAGTCAAACCAGTGGACCAATAGTTAAGTAACACGTACCGCCCACAGCTAACAGGATGTCCTATTCTCCCTTTTCAATGAACATTAATTGGTCCAAAATGTTCTAATATACATAAACAGTGTATGTGTATTTATCTGTACCTATTTTTCTTACGTACACGTTTGTGTTGTGTGTTCTTTCTTTTTTTTAGGTATTTTATTTTTTCGCGTTAAATGCTCCGGATGCTGGGTTCTTATTTTGGCTTTAAGCAATGCAGTGCTCCTTCAGACATGGAGCTCAGATAGCTTAGATGTCTTTCCTCCGGCGGGCTCGACAGACAAACTCGTCCTTCTTCACAGTTCGCTTTAGTTTCTGCCCCGTTTCCCAGTCCATTTTTCTTTTTGTGACCCATATATATTATGTTATAAAAAAATAAGTTATTGCGCATCCAAAAAAAGTGCATCGTATTTTCAAAAAAATATCTCTTTCGTTTGTTTTGATTTTCACTTCTCTTTCCTCTGATCCTGAACGCTACAGCGGTCGTTCCGTTGCCGCGGCGCCCCCCCCCATTCTCTCACTCTCTCTCTCTCTCTTCCTCTTCCGTCGAAACAGCAGGAGGGAACAGACATCTTTAACAAGGCTTGGATGGAAGGATGGAAGAGTGCCGCAAAAAGGGATGAGGAAAAAAGAGGGCGGGCCAGGGTGGGAGGGGTAGAGAGGGATGTGTTGCTACGCGATCACCATGGGAACGTCATCTGAGAAGCCACTGATCATGGGATCATCTTCATCATCGTCGCCTAGAGGAATAGGACGAAGAGTAAGATCAAAATCAAAATAAATACAAAACTGGTTTTGAGTTTGAATTGTCGTGGCGGATTTTTTTGACGTTCATCATTATCATCGTTATTTCTGTTGCAGGTTACTGTGTAACTGTACAGTGTCATGATCGCCACAGTGAAAGGCCTCCATTTAGCCATAGTAGATATTCTCGCCCTCACCTCACTTTCATACGTCGGAGTGTATCGCCAACAGCATCAACTGACACCTGGATCCATAACATTTTCAAGTACTGAGAACAGGACGCTTGAAGTGGTTCTATTTTTAGACTAGTCCCTTTTTCACTCCTAGACTTGTGAAACAGTGAACCAATCGAAATCCCCATCCCTACCCGTGTGGTTTGCAAAGTGGCACGATCACTCCCTGTTCATCTCTCTATATCGATCTCTTATTTATTTATTATTATTATTTTTTTTTTAATATGCCTTGTAAAGTGTCCTTGGGTTTTAGAAAGGCGCTCTTAAATGAAAGTTATTATTATTATTATATCTTTTAATGTATGAGGTGTTGTCAATGGCGTGGTGCCTCTCCCTCTCACCCAGCTCGTCCCCGGAGGAGAAGATGGCCGACCCCAGGCGAGAGTTATAGTGGCTGTTGGCGAAGGCGGTGAAGTTGTTCTGGAGGCGTCGGTGGCGGAGGTAGAGGGCCACCAGGCCCCCGCACAGCGCCAGCAGCAACAGGAAGAGGACAGGGACCACCACGGCAGCCATGTCCCCAGAGCCCTGCTGTACCGCCTGGGACCCATCGCTGGCAGCTGGAGGACAATGGATCCATCAAATCAAATCGGCAATCAACTCAATAACTTAATCACTTCATCATTCAGTCAGTGTAAGAACAATGGTTTTCCCTATAAATCAACCTTTTTTGGCCCAAAAGCATTTACTGGATATGCTTTGTGTTAATGTTTGTGCTTCAGTTATGATCTGGCAGTCTAGAACTACCGATGGAAAGTAGATTTATAAGACATTATAGATATTATAATAGACAGGTTTTATCACATTTTGAAATCCTACTGGTTTTTATTTTTTGTTTTATCGAAAGTATTCTGGTCTTAATTATTTTTGAACCAATAGTTTTATTGAAAGTCCACTGGTTCAAATTATTTTTGTAACCTTTTTTTTTTTATTATTCAAAGTCTACTCGTTCTGTTTCTACGTTCCTCTCCGCCGCCCTACCTGTCCCCAGCTGGTCGTAGAGCAGCAGGGCGGGCTCCCCACAGAGCTGCCCGCCGAGCAGACACCGAGCCTGGACAGAGAAGGTGTAGTTGTGCCCCGCCAGGAGGCTGCTGATGCGGAAGTAGGTCTCCGTGGTGTTGCCCAGGTACGAGGACAGGTTGCTCACGCTGTCATGCACGTGCACCTCGTAGCCCTGCAGGGCCCAAGACGTGTGCACCGTAAAACGTGTGTGTGCACAGTCATACATGTGCCCCCGGTCATACATGTGTCCCCGGTCATACATGTGTCCTCGGTCATACAAAGTCATGCATGTGTCCTCAGTCATACATGGTCATACATGTGTCCTCAGTCATACATGGTCAGACATGTGTCCTCAGTCATACATGGTCAGACATGTGTCCTCAGTCATACATGGTCATACATGTGTCCTCAGTCATACATGGTCAGACATGTGTCCTCAGTCATACATGGTCAGACATGTGTCCTCAGTCATACATGTGTCCTCAGTCATACATGGTCATACATGTGCCCCCGGTCATGCATGTGTCCTCGGTCATACAAGGTTATGCATGTGTCCTCAGTCATACATGGTCATACATGTGCCCTCGGTCATACATGGTCATACATAAGTCTTCGGTCATACATGGTCATACATGTGCCCTTGGTCATACATGTGTCCTCAGTCATACATGGTCATACATGTGTCCTCGGTCATACATGGTCATAAATGTGCCCTTGGTCATACATGTGCCCTCGGTCATACATGGTCATACATGTGCCCTCGGCCATACATGTGTCCTCGGTCATACATGGTCATACATGTGCCCTCGGTCATACATGGTCATACATGTGCCCTCGGTCATACATGTGTGCACAGTAGCAAAGACAAACCAGCACTCCTAGATACACGAGTCTGCAGAATAAGAACTTGATAAGTCGAGATGATGTGAGCGGTGTCCAGTCTCACCCGGGTCTCGTTGAATCCTTTCTCCCTCACGGCCAGACTCTTCCAGAACAGGAAGACGTGGTCGTTCTCCGTCAGGATCTTCAAAGCCTCCGGCGCTGGGAGAGGGGCTACCAGAGAGGGAGAGCAGAAGAAGAAAGAGGAGCATACAAGCATTACATGTCAGAATAAAAGCATTAAATGTCAGAATAAAAGCATTTAATGTCAGAATAAAAGCATTCAATGTCAGAATAAAAGCATTACATGCCAGAATACATTTTGGAGTTGGCAGAGGAGCTAGCTGTAGTATGTGTGTGTGTGTGTGTGTGTGTGTGTGTGTGTGTGTGTGTGTTCCCTCACCAGTGCTGAGTGTGTAGCTGGCCTCCTTGCTCATGTTGCGTAGACGGACAGAGATGCTGTAGCGTCCTCCAGGCTCCAGGCCCTTCACTACGTACTCCACTGTGTTGTTCTGGCTGGCCACCTTGTAGTCCCTGTCCACCTTCCGAATCACGTCCCGCACGTGCACCGCGTACAACTGAACACACACACACACACACACACACACACACAGAGATAGACATTATTTACAGACTGCCAGATTATATCATTTAAAATGTATATATTGTGATTTTGAACATAATAGTCATTTAAATGAACTGTTCTCAAATGCAGTTTCCAGTTTTTATTTTGTCCCTATCACAAGCAACTCAGCTGGAAGAGAAGTGGGTAAACGTTTCTTCTTTTTGCTTCTTACAACCGGCTTCTGATTCAACAAAGGGTCGGCCATTTTAGATTCCCCCAGCCCAAACTGCCATGGAGCACAGCTCCCCCCCCCCCCCCCCCCCCCCAGGCTCTCCTGGGTCAAGTCGTGTGGAGGAGCAGGGCGGCGGCGCAGCTTACCAGAGGGGAGCTGGGCGTGTCGTAGGGGGGCTGCCATTTCAGCGTGGCCTGGGTCTTCTCCACGTGCACCTTGTGGAGGTTCCGGGGGGGCAAGCGCTCGCTGGGGATCATCTTGACCACGGCGTACTCCGACGGAGGCCCCAGGTAGGGTGAGACCGCTCTCACCTGGACGAGGGGGAGAGCGGATCGGTTCAGTTTGACGAAACGATCACAGGTAGGATAGGATGGACGGTACATGGTTAAATAGCTTCAGAATGACTGGTAAGGGAGGCACAGTATAGTAAAAAGACACTGAAGTGAGAAAGGGTAGATATTTAAGAGAGAAGGAAGTTTCTCCATTCCTACATGTTGGAGCCATTCAGGCTATACTTAAGAATTTGTTTTGTTGTTTATTTTTATAATGTGCTGCACATACCTGTAGCTCCCCTATGGATTTCATTTTGACATCCCTTTCTAGGGCTTAGACAATTAGCCGTATTATGTACACCTGTTCAGCGGTGAGATGGCTTGGTGTTAGATGTTTGGAATAGGTGGGACCTGGCTACAGACGGCGTGCATATATCGTTTTTCAAGCATTTCTCTACGTTTTTTTTGTTCTTTGTTTTTTTTTGGTGTATTCCTTTTTGTGGTTGTTGTGAAGTGATTTCGTAACAGATTGTGCCTTTGTTTGAAAGAGCTTGCAAGACCTCTATTTTGGTTCGGCAATGGAACCCACGTGAAGTGGCTTTGAATACATGTAGAATTACACACACACACACGATGGCGATCGATCGATCCACACACGAACCCTTCTCCGGACTCTAATTGATCAGGCATCCAGGGAGCATTTGAATTGCGAGTAACACTCATCATCCCCATCAACTGTGCAAACTGGTTTTCTAATTCACAACGCGCTGAACCCTGTGGAAAGTGTCTCGAAAGGTGCGCAACATTTTCTATTCTAGCCGCAACACTACCTAAGGCACCACAGTTGGCACGTAACCCACAAACTCACACTCGCACACACCTGAAAGCCACTACATATCAACAAGGAGCGATACAGTGTGTGCGACAATGAATAAATCATGTCCGATGTTATTGACTTGGACATATTTGAAATATATGAGGCGGGTAAAGTTCTAGAATGAGAGGAGTTCTGTGTGACGTCACACTGACCAGGAAGAGGTACTGCTCGTCGCTCTCCACGGTAACGCTTAGTCCGAAGCCCGAGGTCGTGACCCTCTGAGGGCGACGGTACAGGTCCAGGAAGGAGGTGGAGTAGAACACCCCGTACTCCTGTCCAGTCACGCACACACAAAACAGAAACGATAAAAGCACATTAGGACACTGGAGTGAAAAAGCTGAGAATATGCCGTGGAGTGTGTGCAGTGTCTGACTGTGTATGCAAGTCTGTGGTGTGTGAGTGTGTAATTCGTAGTGTGTGTGAGTGTGTGATATGCGTCTGTCTGTGTGTGTGTGTGTGTGTGTGTGTGTTTGTGTGTGTGCGTACTGTGTGTGTGTGTGTGTGTGTGTGTGTACTGTGAGAATGTGTGTGTGTCACCGTACCAGTGCGGAAGGTCCCGTGACAGTCCAGCTGCACTCCACGGAGGTCTGGTTGAGGGCGCGGGCTTTGAGCAGCGGGTGGTCGGGGGGTGTACCCAGGGTGAGGTGACGGGACAGGGCCGTGGGGCTGTCCCCTACCTTGGTGTGAGCCCACACCCCCACCTCATAGAGGGTACCCATCGTCAGATTAGAGGCTGGTGGAGGAGGAGGAGCAAGAGGAGGAGGAAGGAGGAGGAGCAGGAGATAGAGGAGGGGGAGGAGAGGTAAGTAGGAGAGGAGGAGGCGGGAGAGCGGGGGAGGATGAAAAGGAGGTAGAGGAGAAAGAAGAAGAGGAAGAGGAGGGAGGGGTGCCCACGTATTTAGTTAGACTGGCAAAGGACAGAGATTTAAATGGATGCATGGAAAGAAATAAGAATCCAATTGACTGGTTGTGTCCCCATGCATAGCTGTTATACATGATCACCTCCCAATGCTGAGGGTACACACACACACACACACACACACACACACACACACAACAGATAAATGCTTCAACATGCTAATTGAAGCCGTGAACAGTGTGCGACTCTACCTTTTAGTACGTTGGTCTTGACCGTGAAGTTTCTGGTCTCTTTGACGTGGGCGTCAAAAACCCAGGACAAAACCACCGTGTACTGCATCACCTGGAACACACACACACGCACACGCACATGCACACGCACACATACACATACACACACACACACACACACACACACACAGGTTTAAGCCTCACCCCAATTTTAAAACTGATCAGAAACATTCCAACAAAGTTAATAGTAATAACCTTAATAATAACCTTTATCTTCTAGCTATGTGCTAGAAAGTTTTACAATGATCATAGTCATCAATATGGTTATCAGATGAACTGGTTGTGTAGTGTTAAAAGCGTTCCTGCTGCAGAAGGTGGAATAATTATCCATATGGTTATCAGATGAACTGGTTGTGCAGCGTTCAAATTGTTTCTGTTGCAGGAGGTGTGACGTGAAAGAAACTGACCATGTGTTGTGAGTTGAAGCTGAACGACAAGCTGATGGAGTCGTTAGTGACCCTGTCAGCAATGACGGAGGGAGGAGGCAGGGCTGGGAGAAAGAAAGAGAGAAAGAGAGAGAGATAGAGAGAGAGATAGAGAGAAAGAGAGAGAGAAAGAGAGAGAGATAGAGAGAGAGAAAGAGAGAGAGAAAGAGAGAGTGAGAAAGAGAGTGAGTGAGAGAGAGCGAGAGAAAGAGAGGAAGAAAGAGAGAGAGAGAGAGAGACAGGGAGAGAGAGAGGAAGAAAGAGAGAGAGAGCGAGAGGAAGAAAGAGAGAGAGAGAGAGAGAGATGTATGCTAACATTCATTTGTTTCTTAGTAAGTAACTAAGGATGATAACTGAAAGACACAAGCATAACTTGGTTAACCAAGTGTCAAGCTTGTAGTGAGTTTGTCCTAAAATAAGAATAATGAGAGAGAAATAATAATAGACTTTTGTTCTGTCTGCTTGCTAGATAAGATTTACAACACTGGTCAAGATTCTACTGTCCAATGGCATATTGTTCATGTGAACTGTGTTCTTAGCAATGACCAGTAGGTGGCAGTATTGAACTGCTAATATGATGTACTGTAGGGCAAACACCAGGCATACCTTTCTGAGGCGTCATGGATTTGACCTCGGACCAGTTTCCCACACCTCGACTAGTCACTGCTGCCACCTGAAACCCAACTTGATTATTTCCATGTCTAGCATGTCATTTTAGCAAGCAGCTTATTAAAAGTACATTTTTATTTGAAATAAATACAATAACTTTTCCTATGGAAAATAAAATTTGGAATGTTACACATGTAAATGTAGATAAGAAAATGAGAGGACAGATGGAGCAAATGGTATACTGACAACAGCTTCTAACGTCCGTCTACCTAAATTATACATTTGAAAGAAAAGCAGGGTCTAGTGTAGACACCTTGAAATGGGATCGATATTGTTCCACCACAAAATAGCGGGCTTATGAAGGTTGATAAATGATATACTGAGAAATCTAACAGTTGAGTCCAATTCACCTTCTAGATTGGAAGTTGTACTATAGCCTCAACGCAAGTTGTTCTACAAGGATTAACTTATCTCTGCTTAAAATTCTACAATATCACAAGTGACAAGATTACTTAATTATTTGTAAACATTAAGAAAAGTTGTAGCTGGGGGCGGGATGAGAAAAGCTCCACACCCTACCCTGAACGTGTAGAGGGTGCTGGGCTGGAGGGACTTGATCTCGGCACTGGTGGTGGTGCTCCTCTGGGAGGTCCACTCTGAACTACCACGCTCACTGTACTCCACCTGGTACCCACACACACACACACACACACACACACACACAGGGACAGGCAGGAGCACACACACACACACACACACACAGGGACAGGCAGGAGCACACACACACACACACACACACACACACACACACACACACACACACACAGGGACAGGCAGGAGCACACACACACACACACACACACACATATCGAAATAAATATAGGCTACACCACATTCGACGGTCAAAGAGCAAGTATTTTTGGGGTGTGTGTAGGAGTGAAAGCCTTAGGGTGTAGTCACTCACGATGTACTCCCTGACCAGGCCGTGGGCTTTGTCTGGGGGGCTCCATGAGGCCTCCACTGTCCCATCCTCCACGTTGTCACACAGCAGCTGGAGATTCCTAGGGGGGTCCGGCACTGAAACAAACACAGCACAACACAGCGCACGTTAGCATCATAGATTCCTGTTGTTCATGCATGTCTTGTGTCTTGTGTGTGTGTGTGTGTGTGTGTGTGTGTGTGTGTGTGTGTGTGTGTGTGTGTGCGGGCAGTACTCACGTCCCTCGGGCGTCCGGAGCGTGATGACCTCATTGGTCTTGTGCTGCTTGCTGAGACACTGGGTCAGGACCTTCACCTGGTAGGTGGTGTCGGGTTTCAGCACCCTCAGGGTGTAGCTGCTCTTGTTGCTGTGGGTGTCCATGGTGGTCCACTGCTGGGTGCCGACCAGTCTGGGGGAGGGGGAGGAGGGGTGTACACACACACACACAAACGCACACACACAAGTTGAAGTGTTTCATCTTTGTCCTCATTAGAACCTTTTTTTTCTTCTCTCTCTCGCTCTCTCTTTTCCACCTCTGTCTGTCTGGAACCCACCCCCCATACCTGTAGTAGATGAGGAAGTAGCAGGATCCCAGCGGCAGGTTCTTTGGTCTGGACCAAGTCAAGGTGACGGCGCCGGAGAAGTCTGCGGTCCACTTCAGGTTCTGGATCTTATAGACCAGCGATTCAGCTGGGCAGAGAAGAGAGAGAGAAAGAAAGAGGGATGGAGGGAGGGAGGAGAGAAGGAGGTCATACAGAAGCTAGACTTTCATACTAGAAGATCCTGAAACAGAAGTAATGCTGGTTTGCGGTGGTTTTGAATGAGAAACACGGAGTCAGACGGATCCGATTACGTTTTTAAAAGTCAGACTAGACTCCAAAAAGATTTGATTGAACCCCGGGTTGGAGATATGGTCTCTGATTGCGTTTTAAGGAACGTGACGACGCGGTTTCTGTTCTGTTATTGTTTTGAAGCGGAAGCTAACAGCTAACCGCTAACAACAAACAGCTAACACCTAGTCAACGATTCCAGGTTTCTAGAAAAAAACAACTCCCGCCTTTGTCCTGTTTCCCCACAAGCTTCTTTTTCATCTTTCAACTTTGACCTCTAGTATTTGGCCCCACAAATCGGTGTCCTATCAGTGAGGGTCAGTTCAGAGGTCACCGTGAGGTCATGACCGAGACAGTGCAGAGGTCACCGTGAGGACTCACAGGTACAGTTGTCCTCGTCGCTGTGGTCAGAACAGTCCATGAAGCCGTCACACCTCTCACTGTCCACAAGGCAGGCCTCTCCGTCCACACAGCGCGTCCCGTTCACACAGGACAGGGTGCCACGGGTCGCTGTTAGAGAGGGGGGGGGGGGGGGGGGGGGGGAGAAGAGGAGGAGAGGAGAGGGGGAGCGTGAGAGAGAGAGGGCAAGGGAGAGGAGGGGGGCCATGAGAGAGAGAGAGGGGAAGGGAGAGAGAGGGAGGGAGGGAGGGTGATTGTTTACTTGAGAACAGAAGTGGTTCGGGCAGGAGATATTGCAACAGAGCCAATGGGCATACACAGATGTCTAGACTGTCTAAGGAGGAAGAGAGACTTTCATGTTTACTCAAGTTCTGAAGAATCTTAAACCAAGTGCAGTGCACCATGGCCACGGTGCCTGTGTCTGCTGAGGCTACTGCAATTGTGTAATCTGCTTGTACAGTGTGTATTACTCTTGGTGTGTGTGTGTGTGTGTGTGTGTGTGTGTGCTGCTATAGACAGTGGTCTTTATTTATGAATTTCTTTTGATCCCTTATTGAACCAGGTGAGATCCATAGAGATAGACATCTCCCTTCCAGGGGAGTCCTGGCCCAGAAGAGAACAGTGTTCTGTGTAGGGATGCAAAGCGTATGTGTGTGTACAATACATTCTGTGAGCTAGTGTGTTTGTCTGTGTGTGTACGTGCCTCTGCGTGCGTGTGAGCATTAAGTGTGTGTGTGTGTGTGTGTGTACATTACGTTTGTGTGCGTGTGTGTGAGTAAATGATGTATGTGTGTGTCATCATGCGTCTGTGTGTGTGTGTGTGTGTGTGTGTGTCATCATGCGTCTGTGTGTGTGTGTGTGTGTGTATGTGTGTGTGTGTCATCATGCGTCTGTGTGTGTGTGTGTGTGTCTGTGTCTGTGTCTGTGTGTGTGTGTGTGTGTGTGTGTGTGTGTACATTACGTTTGAGTGCGTATGTGTGAGTAAATGATGTATGTGTGTGTGTGTGTGTGTGTGTGTGTGTGTGTGTCATCATGCGTCTGCGTGTGTGTGTGTGTGTGAGACTCACGACAGTGCGCCTCGTCGGACCCGTCCTGACAGTGGGCGTGTCCGTCACAGCGCTGCCAATCAGGGATGCAGTGGGCGGGGCGTCGACACAGGAACTGACCTTTACTGCAGCGGCCCGGGGGAGGGGGCGGGGCCGGGGAGTGGGTGGGCGCTGGGGCCGCCGTCGCATTGGCTGCTGCCATGGAAACAGAAGGTTTTTAGCTTTGGTTAGAAAGGAGGAAACAACCCAAAGCAATAAGATCACATTGGATCAGATTAAAAAGTAAAAACCATCGGCGTAGCAGAAACCTTCCTAGTGACATTCCATATCACCTTAACGTTGATATAAATTAAGTCTGTCTTTCTCTTTATCTACTATTATTGATTTCAATTATTATGACAGTAGTGTATGTTAGAACTATGTGATTGTGTATTTATTTAGTTGTGTAGTTATATATTATTATGACGTTAGACCTTTACCTGTGGGCCAGACCATCTCGTTGCTGTGTATGTTAGGACTATAGTGTCTTGTATTTATTTATTTGTTGTTATATATTACTTATTTATTATTATCACAGTTTTGTACCTCCAGTGGGACAGCCCATCTCATCGCTGTGTAGGGTACAACTATGTTGTTTTGTATTTGTTCATTTATTATATCTTATTTATTTATTATTATATAATGTTTATTCATTTATTATTATTATCGTAGTGTCTTACCTCCGGTGGGACAGCCCATCTCTCATCTCATCTGTGTAACTTAGAACTATGTTGTTTTGTATTTGTTCATTATTATATATTATTTATTTATTATTATTATTACTACGGTAGAGGTGTCTTAGGTTAGAACTATGCTGTTTTGTATTTGTTTATTATTATATATTATTTATGTATTATTATATATTATTAATATATTATTATTATGGTAGAGGTGTCTTAGGTTAGAACTATACTGTTTTGTATGTGTTCATTATTATATATTATTTATTTATTATTATTATTACGGTAGAGGTGTCTTAGGTTAGAACTATGTTGTTTTGTATTTGTTCATTATTATATATTATTTATTTATTATTATATATTATTAATGTATTATGATTATGGTAGAGGTGTCTTAGGTTAGAACTATACTGTTTTGTATTTGTTCATTATTATATATTATTTATTTATTATTATTATTACGGTAGAGGTGTCTTAGGTTAGAACTATGTTGTTTTGTATTTGCTCATTATTATATATTATTTCTTTATTATTATATATTATTAATGCATTATGATTATGGTAGAGGTGTCTTAGGTTAGAACTATGTTGTTTTGTATTTGTTCATTATTATATATTATTTCTTTATTATTATATATTATTAATGTATTATGATTATGGTAGAGGTGTCTTAGGTTAGAACTATGTTGTTTTGTATTTGTTCATTATTATATATTATTTCTTTATTATTATATATTATTAATGCATTATGATTATGGTAGAGGTGTCTTAGGTTAGAACTATGTTGTTTTGTATTTGTTCATTATTATATATTATTTCTTTATTATTATATATTATTAATGCATTATGATTATGGTAGAGGTGTCTTAGGTTAGAACTATGTTGTTTTGTATTTGTTCATTATTATATATTATTTCTTTATTATTATATATTATTAATGCATTATGATTATGGTAGAGGTGTCTTAGGTTAGAACTATGTTGTTTTGTATTTGTTCATTATTATATATTATTTCTTTATTATTATATATTATTAATGCATTATGATTATGGTAGAGGTGTCTTAGGTTAGAACTATGTTGTTTTGTATTTGTTCATTATTATATATTATTTCTTTATGATTATATATTATTAATGCATTATGATTATGGTAGAGGTGTCTTAGGTTAGAACTATGTTGTTTTGTATTTGTTCATTATTATATATTATTTCTTTATTATTATATATTATTAATGCATTATGATTATGGTAGAGGTGTCTTAGGTTAGAACTATGTTGTTTTGTATTTGTTCATTATTATATATTATTTCTTTATTATTATATATTATTAATGTATTATGATTATGGTAGAGGTGTCTTAGGTTAGAACTATGTTGTTTTGTATTTGTTCATTATTATATATTATTTCTTTATTATTATATATTATTAATGCATTATGATTATGGTAGAGGTGTCTTAGGTTAGAACTATGTTGTTTTGTATTTGTTCATTATTATATATTATTTCTTTATTATTATATATTATTAATGCATTATGATTATGGTAGAGGTGTCTTAGGTTAGAACTATGTTGTTTTGTATTTGTTCATTATTATATATTATTTCTTTATTATTATATATTATTAATGCATTATGATTATGGTAGAGGTGTCTTACCTCCGGTGGGGCAGCCGAGCTCGTCGCTGCCGTCAGGACAGTCAGCGTAGCCGTCACACACCCAGGTGTTGATGATGCAGGCCCCGGAGCCACAGTGGAAACGGTTGGGGGCGCAGGTGGAGGGGCCGGGGGCCGCAGTGAAGGGAGTCACCCCTCCTACACAGGGAGAGAAGTGGAGAGAAAGAGAGAGAGAGGGAGAGAGAGAGAGAGAGAGAGAGAGGGAGAGATAGAGAGAGTAATAGATCACAGAGTGAATAGGGTGAATGAGACAGAGATTTAGGGGGAAGAGAGAGAGAAGATAAGGAAAGTAAGAGATACAGAAGGAACAATAGAGAGAACGGGTATGAGAGATGGAGAAGAGAGAGAGAGAGAGAGAGAGAGAGAGAGATGGAGAAGAGAGAGAGAGAGAGAGAGAGAGAGAGAGAGAGAGAGAGAGAGAGAGAGAGAGAGAGAGAGGGAGAAGAAAGAGAGAGAGAGAGAGAGAGAGAGAGAGAGAGAGATGGAGAAGAGAGAGAGAGAGAGAGAGAGAGAGAGAGATGGAGAAGAGAGAGAGAGAGAGAGAGAGAGAGAGAGAGAGAGAGAGAGAGAGAGAGTGTTTTATTTTAGTGTCTCCAAATGTATGATTTGTTTACCTATTAATGCGAGTGGGATTGATTGTGTGCGTGTGTAGGCTGTACAAGTTCCTGTTTTACAATTGGATTGTGTGTGTGCGTGTGTGTGTACCTGTGCACTGTGCCTCGTCAGACCAGTCTCCACAGTCATTTTCTCCGTCACACTTCCACCATGTGGGGACGCAGCGACTGTTCCGACACTCAAACTGGAAATACCTGGAGCACCCTGGTACCTCAGTAGGGGACGCTACACTCACACACACACACACACACACACACACACACACACACACACAGATAGTTAAATAAATGGTTTCAACAAGCATGTGTCAACAGTAAATCAGCATTGCTACATTACAATGCGATTGCAATTAGCATACTTACAATACATAACGTTCTCTGCCTTTGCCTAACATAATTGTATAAACAAAGCTTAAAACAAAAACGGTTCTCTTTCTTAACTCACAACAGTTGAATGAATAAAGGATAACTGAAATAAAACGGATAATAAACGTTTCTTTTTCTCTGTAACTCACCACAGCTCTATGGATAAAGCTTAACTGAAATAAAACGGATAATAAACGTTTCTTTTTTCTGTAACTCATCACAGCTCTATGGATAAAGCTTAACTGAAATAAAACGGATAATAAACGTTTCTTTTTCTCTGTAACTCACCACAGCTCTATGGATAAAGCTTAACTGAAATAAAACGGATAATAAACGTTTCTCTCTCTGTAACTCACCACAGCTCTATGGATAAAGCTTAACTGAAATAAAACAGATAATACACGTTTATTTTTCTCTGTAACTCACCACAGTTGGCCTCGTCAGAGTAGTCTCCACAGTCATCCATCCCGTCGCACTTCCACTCCAGGCTCACACACACTCCGTTAGCGCACTGGAACGTGTAGGCGTCACACACCTTACCGAACTCCGACGGGGTGGCTGAGACAGAACCAGAAAGAATAGAAAAGAAAGGTATTGAAGGATGTGTACCGGTATGTGTGTGTGTGTGTGTGTGTGTGTGTGTGTGTGTGTGTGTGTGTTTGTGTGTGTGTGTGTGTGTCCCTCACCACAGCCGGCGTACTCTGCGTCCTCGTCGGAGCCGTCCTCACAGTGCTTGGTTCCGTCACACACAAGCGACTGGAACAGACACTGGGCCCGGTTCTGACACACAAACTCCATGTAGCGCGTGCACAGCGGGTCTGGAGGAAAGTAGACACAGTGGGGACACACAGCACCAGCCACACAAAGAGGTTTCATAAACAAGGTAGGACACAATACACACTAGGAAAGCCCCCCTATTAAAGGCCAACGTCCACTTGCGATGTATTAATTTGAATTAGATTTTAATATAATAAAACATAAACAACCTAACTGTTTAACTATTAAGCTACATTTGACGAGCTAACAGTGTTTTTGGTTTTAAACTGAGCAGCACTCACCGCAGTTCTGCTCATCGGCGCCCCCTGGACACTCCTGGACGCCGTTGCAGTGGGCCGTGACCGGCAGACATGTACCGTTGGAACACATGAAGCCATTACAGCGGTCGCCCTCTGATCAAATGAACACACACACACACACACACACACACACACACACACACACACACCAATATCATCACAGGTGTGCTTTATCCCCTGTGTGCACCATTTCCAAGTCAAAGGAGTGATTCAACACATGACGATATACCCTTAAACAATGTCATCAAAGTACAAGACAAGCAAAGGTATCCAAAGGCGCCAAAAACTAAAAACAAACCATAATAATCTTCCAAACTCATATTCAATGTCAAATACAATCAATGAGCGTTTGTGTCTGGTACTACAGTATAAACAGTATTTATGCTATGAAGTTTAATACTGATGTGTGTGTGTGTGTGTGTGTGTGTGTGTGTGTGTGCGCTTAGTGCACGTTAGCGTCCTCACCACACTGGGTGGGGTCTTCGTCGGATCCGTCCTGACAGTCATCGTCGCCATCACAGACCCAGCGTTTAGGAATACAGTGACCCGTGTGACACTGGAAGCTACTGGTCTCACACGTATGGTGGCCCACTAGGGCAGAGGGAGAGCATAAGGGGAAAACATAAAGCCTAGAATAGAGTTAGGAGGTAACATTGAGCATGGGCCCTGAGCTAAGGCTGACCTCAGTGGTCAGGATCTGGCTAATGAGTAGAGAATATAGACCTGGTCACCAGGTCACCCTCGCCTGTGCAGTTAGTGTTTGTGGTATACGTAACCCACCCTCACCTGTAGAATCCACCCTCGCCTGTGCAGTTAGTGTTTGTGGTATACTTAACCCACTCTCACCTGTAGCACCCACCCTCACCTGTAGAATCCACCCTCACCTGTAGCACCCACCCTCACCTGTGCAGTTGTGTTAGTGGTGTACGTAATCCACCCTCACCTGTAGAATCCACCCTCACCTGTAGAATCCACCCTCACCTGTGCAGTTAGCTTCATCCGACCAATCTCTGCAGTCGT
This sequence comes from Aplochiton taeniatus, assembly GCA_017639675.1. NCBI lineage: Eukaryota > Metazoa > Chordata > Actinopteri > Galaxiiformes > Galaxiidae > Aplochiton > Aplochiton taeniatus. The sequence goes on from CM030182.1 coordinate 15,456,673, forward strand.
TGTCTCCATCGCAGCGCCACGCCTCTCGGATACACACACCCCGGGCGCACGTGAACTCTCCCTGGCCACACTTGTGAGACTCTGAAGACACACACACACACACACACACACACACACACACACACACACACACACACACACACACACACACACACAGACGCACACGCACACACACAAAGAATCCTTCATGTATATCACTATTTCACAACACAGCGGTTAGGGCGCTGTGCTTTTTGCAACAGGAAAGCAAAAAGCAAAACACATTCCAGACACATAGAGATCACACACCTCCACCAACAAACAGCCACATACATCCATAGACACACACATACACCCCCCCCCCCCCCACACACACACACACACACACACACGCACACTGTCGTACCACAGTGTTCCTCGTCACTGTTGTCTCCACAGTCGTCTTCGTGGTCACACTTGAAGGCCAGCGGGATGCAGGAGCCCGAAGTCACACAGCGGAACTGGTTGGCCGGATCACATGTAGTGGTGGCTGTGTGTGTGTGTGTGTGTGTGTGGGGGGGGGGGGTTGGAAACCAGGGAGGATGGGGGGGGGGGGGAGGACACAAAATAGGGGAATGAATCGAGGGGCCACAGAAACGGGTAGCGAGAAAGTTAGGCAACGGGAGGTCTATTTATAGTCAGAATAACAGTAAGCGGTTCTCTGAAGGAAACACACATAATCTATCCTTGCCTAGCAGCCATTATATGTTCCAGAAAGAAAGACAGATGTTTATAGTGGCTAGTAGTAGTAGTATTTAGGTAGAAATGGGACTTTCCCTGGAACTTATCAAGAGACAATTGTTTGTGTTCATTTTCCCCTTACTTTGCTTATTTGTCTCTGTGGTGTGTTTACCTTTCCCATATTTATTCATTGGTCTTTATTGTGCGTTTGTGGCTACTGTAAATGTGTATTTGTCGTTATTGTGTGTTTACTGTTCCTGGCTTTGTTTGTTTGTCGTCGTGGTGAACTTACGACACTCCTGCTCGTCACTCATGTCTCCACAGTCGTTGTCGCTGTCGCACTTCCAGATTCTGCTGATGCAGCGGCCATTAGAGCAGAGGTACTGATTGGCCAGGCAGCTGTGCTCTGATTGGAGGACAAGAAGGACCCACCAATCACACACAAGCATGAGGGCGAGACAAAAGAGATGAAAGCATTTCAGGATAGGAGAATGGAGGCACTTGGCCACTGGTTTGTTTGTGTGTGTGTGTGTGTGTGTGTGTGTGTGTCCGTGTACCCGGGTTGTGTGTATTTGTTTGTGTGGGAGAATCCATATCTCTCCAGGCTTTACGCAGGTGTTACCTGGGGAGACACTCGCAACAGAGTGAGCGATTATGTCTGTCTAATGGTGTGTGTGTGGGCGTGTGTGTGTGTACACGGCTATATCTCACCAGTCTTGACGTAGGCGTTGCTGTGGAGATAGTAACCAGGCAAATACATACACTAGTGTGTGTGTGTGAGTAGTCAGTGTGTGTGTGTGTGTGTGTGTGTGTGTGTCTCACCAGTCTTGACACAGGTGTTGTTGTGGAGATAGTAACCAGGCAAATACATACACTAGTGTGTGTGTGAGTGGTCAGTGTGTGTGTGTGTGTGTGTGTGTGTGTGTGTGTGTGTGTGTGTGTGTGTCTCACCAGTCTTGACACAGGTGTTGTTGTGGAGCTGGTAACCAGGGGGACACTGGCACTGAAGCTGTCCGTCGGGCAGGGAGGTGGAGTTGGAGCCGTCAGGACAGATGCAGGTGTGGCGGTGGCCGGGCTGGGGCAGGCAGAGCAGGCTGCAGGGCTGGTCCGCACACGCATTATGACCTGCAGGATGGAGGGAGGGATAGAGGGAGGGGGTGAATGGAGAGAGGTAACGGAGGAATAGAGGGAGGGGATGGAGGTAGGAATAGAAGGAGGGTGGTGGGCTTGTTAGAAATGATGATGGAGATTAGACCTCCATCTTCTCCAGTCTGTCTACCTCGATCATTCTCTCCCCGTCTCACCGTAGACCTGTCTGCTCTCACAACGGATTTATCTACCTCTCTTATTCCCTCTTTCTCTCCCTCTCTCTCCTCTCCTCTCCTCTCCTCTCCTCTCCTCTCCTCTCCTCTCCTCTCCTCTCCTCTCCTCTCCTCTCCTCTCCTCTCCTTTCCCCCTCCTCTCCTTTCCCCCTCCTCTCCTCTCCTACTTGTTCCATCTCCCCCTCCACTGTCTGGCTCTTTTACCTCTGTGCGTGTCAGCCCTCCCGCCCTCCCTCCCTTCCTCTCTCCCTCCCTCATTCCTTCCCTCCCTCCCTCCCTATTTCCCTCATTCCCTCGCTCTCTTCTCTTACCTCGGTGCTTGCCCTTGTAGAAGATCTTGAGGTCCATGACTCCGGTCAGTCGGCCAACGATGAGCTCATTGTTTTGGGATCCAACTTTGGGAGCCTTGAAGATTCCCATCCGGGACCAGTCATCCCAGTACAGATCGTTCTGGAAGAAAATGAAATATGAACAATGAATAATGAATATGAAATGTGTGTGTGACATATTAAACTACGTATGAGTGACATATTAAACTAGGTGTGTGTGACATATTAAACTGTGTATGTGCCATATTAAACTACATGTATGTGACCTATTAAACTGTGCGTGTGACATATTAAACTACATGCATGTGACACATTAAACTGTGTGTGTGACATATTAAACTACATGCATGTGACATATGAAACTGTGTGTGTGACATATTAAACTACATACATGTGACATATGAAACTGTGTGTGTGACATATTAAACTACATGCATGTGACATGTGAAACTGTGTGTGTGACATATTAAACTACATGCATGTGACATATGAAACTGTGTGAGTGACATATTAAACTACATGCATGTGACATATGAAACTGTGTGTGTGACATATTAAACTACATGCATGTGACATATGAAACTGTGTGTGACATATTAAACTACATGTATGACATATGAAACTGTGTGTGTGACATATTAAACTACATGTATGTGACATATGAAACTGTGTGTGTGACATATTAAACTACATGTATGTGACATATGAAACTGTGTGTGTGACATATTAAACTACATGTATGTGACATATTAAACTACGTGTATGTGACATATTAAACTGTGTGTGTGACATATTAAACTAAATGCATGTGACATATGAAACTGTGTGTGTGACATATTAAACTACATACATGTGACATATTAAACTGTGTGTGTGACATATTAAACTACATGCATGTGACATATGAAACTGTGTGAGTGACATATTAAACTACATGTATGTGACATATTAAACTACATGTATGTGACATATGAAACTGTGTGTGTGACATATTCAACTACATACATGTGACATATTAAACTGTCTGTGACATATTAAACTACATGCATGTGACATATGAAACTGTGTGTGTGACATATTAAACTACATGTATGTGACATATGAAACTGTGTGTGTGACATATTAAACTACATACATGTGACATATTAAACTGTGTGTGTGACATATTAAACTACATGCATGTGACATATGAAACTGTGTGAGTGACATATTAAACTACATGTATGTGACATATTAAACTACATGTATGTGACATATGAAACTGTGTGTGTGACATATTCAACTACATACATGTGACATATTAAACTGTCTGTGACATATTAAACTACATGCATGTGACATATGAAACTGTGTGTGTGACATATTAAACTACATGTATGTGACATATGAAACTGTGTGTGTGACATATTAAACTGCATGTGTGTGACAAATTTAACTACGTGTGTGTGACATATTAAACTACGTGTCTGTGACATATGAAACTGTGTGTGTGACATATTAAACTGCGTGTCTGAGACATATTCCAGTATGTGACATATGAAACTGTGATCGCCACCTTAAAGACAGCGATGGCGTAGGGGTGTGGCAGGCCTTCCATGAGCACGCTGCGTACATATCAAACTACGTGTGTGTGACATATGAAACTATGATCGCCACCTTAAAGACAGCGATGGCGTAGGGGTGTGGCAGGCCTTCCATGAGCACGCGGCGTACATATCAAACTACGTGTGTGTGACATATGAAACTATGATCGCCACCTTAAAGACAGCGATGGCGTAGGGGTGTGGCAGGCCTTCCATGAGCACGCTGCGTACATATCAAACTACGTGTGTGTGACATATGAAACTGTGATCGCCACCTTAAAGACAGCGATGGCGTAGGGGTGTGGCAGGCCTTCCATGAGCACGCTGCGTACATATCAAACTACGTGTGTGGGACATATGAAACTGTGATCGCCACCTTAAAGACAGCGATGGCGTAGGGGTGTGGCAGGCCTTCCATGAGCACGCTACGCTGGCCGCCGCCAAAGTCGGACCGCTCAATGCGGTCGCCGAACGCCTCGGTCCAGTAGAGCCAGTGGTCGTCAGCGGCGATGCCGTTGGGCCAGCGCACGCCCTCGGAGACGATGCAGGTGACGTTGGTGCCGTCCATGAAGCTGCGATACACGCCGGCCGCCCGGTCGCCCCAGTCCGTCCAGAACATCAGGCTGGAGAGGAGGCAGGGAAGGAGGGAGGGAGGGAGAGGGGAGAGAGAGGGAAGAGAGAGGGAAGGAGGGAGGGAAGGATGGAGGTAGGGAGGTAGGGAGAGGGGGCAGGGAGGGAGAGAAGGAGGCAAGGGGTAGGGAGGGAGGGAGAGAGGGACGGAAGGAAGGGGGGAGGTAGGAAGAGGGGGAGTTAGGGAGGGAGAGAGGAAGGGAAGGAGAGGGAGGAAGAGAAGGAGCATTGTGTACAATGTAAAACGTAATAATATAACCTAATATAATTCTAATACGCCAATACTTCATGTGCTTGTTTGTTTGTCTGATGTGTGGCTTCTCCCCTAGCAGCATAACAGCAGCTTTACATTTCTGTGTGTGTGTCTCTATGTGTGTGTGTGTGTGTGTGTGTTATATCTCCCCTCGAAGCGGCACCAGGACAGATATTTTTGTGCATGTGTGTGTGTGCGTGTGTTACCTCTCCCCTGGCAGGAGCACCAGGGCTCTGGGGTGCTCCAGGACTGAGCTGTTCAGTAGAGTGTGACGAAGGTCCCCATCAGCGTTCGACACCTAAACAGTAACAACAACATCACGTGACACACAGAACACAACCACAACAACTACAACATCAAAAGGGCCTCATACTGCTAGGCTGAACAACATAACCTGATATTCTATATTGCTGTATTTACAGTAACAAAATGCTCATTAGTTAAAACACATCTTCATTCTAGAAGGTCAGGGAGAGCTTATCAACTCTAAAATAGTTTTTCAATAAAGCTCTTGAGTTGAAAGTGAATAAAGCTAACCCCAAACTTTATCCTTTTTTTTACACTGATTCAGTACTGTTCTATTAATGGTGTCCTTAGAACTACAGTACCTTCATATTCTTATACAGAACTGTTCTATTTATGGTGTCCTTAGAACTACAGTACCTTCATATTCTTATACAGAACTGTTCTATTAATGGTGTCTTTAGAACTACAGTACCTTCATATTCTTATAAAGAACTGTTCTATTCATGGTGTCCTTAGAACTACAGTACCTTCATATTCTTATAAAGAACTGTTCTATTCATGGTGTCCTTAGAACTACAGTACCTTCATATTCTTATACAGAACTGTTCTATTAATGGTGTCTTTAGAACTACAGTACCTTCATATTCTTATACAGAACTGTTCTATTAATGGTGTCCTTAGAACTACAGTACCTTCATATTCTCATAAAGAACTGTTCTATTCATGGTGTCCTTAGAACTACAGTACCTTCATATTCTTATAAAGAACTGTTCTATTCATGGTGTCCTTAGAACTACAGTACCTTCATATTCTCATACAGAACTGTTCTATTCATGGTGTCCTTAGAACTACAGTACCTTCATATTCTTATAAAGAACTGTTCTATTCATGGTGTCCTTAGAACTACAGTACCTTCATATTCTTATACAGAACTGTTCTATTAATGGTGTCCTTAGAACTACAGTACCTTCATATTCTTATACAGAACTGTTCTATTCATGGTGTCCTTAGAACTACAGTACCTTCATATTCTTATACAGAACTGTTCTATTAATGGTGTCCTTAGAACTACAGTACCTTCATATTCTTATACAGAACTGTTCTATTCATGGTGTCCTTAGAACTACAGTACCTTCATATTCTTATACAGAACTGTTCTATTCATGGTGTCCTTAGAACTACAGTACCTTCATATTCTTATACAGAACTGTTCTATTCATTCTACCTCTATCTTCTGGGCCCCAGCGTCCACCCAGTAGAGAAGTCGGCTGACGGGGTCGAAGGTCAAGGCCTCCACATTCTGAAGGTCCTTCCTCACCACCACCTCCTGTCCCGTGCTGCCGTTCAGACACAGTCGCTACGGAGACAGAGAGAGAGAGAGAGAGAGAGAGAGAGAGAGAGAGAGCGAGAGAAAGAGAGAGTGAGTGAGTGAGAGAGAGCGAGAGGAAGAAAGAGAGAGAGAGAGAGATGTATGCTAACATTCATTTGTTTCTTAGTAAGTAACTAAGGATGATAACTGAAAGACACAAGCATAACTTGGTTAACCAAGTGTCAAGCTTGTAGTGAGTTTGTCCTAAAATAAGAATAATGAGAGAGAAATAATAATAGACTTTTGTTCTGTCTGCTTGCTAGATAAGATTTACAACACTGGTCAAGATTCTACTGTCCAATGGCATATTGTTCATGTGAACTGTGTTCTTAGCAATGACCAGTAGATGGCAGTATTGAACTGCTAATATGATGTACTGTAGGGCAAACACCAGGCATACCTTTCTGAGGCGAGAGAGAGGAAAATATTATGTAAAGAGAAGACGCTTATGTCACCATTTAGACAAATGAAATAGCAATAAGACAGTACACACAGTGAACATCCTACTTGGAAATATTCTAAACCACAGATTCAAATTCACTTGCCTATGATATCCGAATATAACCGCTAGCTAAAGTAAAACAATGTTTTCTCTCAATTTCCACGAAAAAGGGAAGAAGCTGGTACCACAATCTCGCTTCGACAGAACAAAAATCAGGAACTAGAGTTCTGTTCCTTTTGGGTAAATCTGACCTGTTTCAAATCCTAAATCAAAATGTTACATCAGACAGCGTCTCAGGGTCAGGTCTTATAGGAAGTCCTAAAGTCCTGAGGTCAAAGGTTAAAGTAAGGAGTCACCTGGATGGGGTCTAGTCTTATAGGAAGTCCTGAGGTCAAAGGTTAAAGTAAGGAGTCACCTGGATGGTGTCCAGTGAGATGTCGGCCCAGTAGAGGCAGTTCCGGTCGTAGTCAAAGTCCAGCGCCACGGCCTCCCGCAGGCCCGACAGAGGGAGAGCCTGGTCGGTGCCAGTGGCCAGGTCGTACCGGTGGATGGAGTTCCGCACCGCATACAGGATGAACTCGTTACTCTCTACGGCAACGGGAGAGATAATCCCGTTAAATACGGAACTATGTTGTTATCATTCAATAACACGTAAAGACACCGAACTTTCTCTGAAAACCAGAGTGAAGAGAAATTCAATTGGGAGATATTAACATGGACAGCAGAAACATAAACCTCTGTAGATGTGATCAACAAATGGATAAACAGCCGCATGAAACAAAATCAACTCATTAGTCTCTTTAGCGAAACCGAAAACAATCTCTCTAGGATGACTATGCACATTACTGTATCTTTCTACAGCTACACACCAGCATGCAATAAGAATACGAATGATGAAGATACCACAGAGGATTCAATCAAAACGTGTCTAGACAGTGGCAATAAAAGTTGCGTGAGAAGAGGGCAGTTGAACTTTCCAGTTCACATGTAGACGGTTACGCGCCTAGGGCATGTTATCTGAACGTTCTCCTGCCAACACACTGGCCCCATTTTCCCCTCCCCATTCACCCTGATAGTAAAAGTAATCCCCTTTCCTCAGGTGCAACCGGTAGCTAGTCCATGGTCACTATGACAACCACCCCCCAGTAGAAAAGCTGTGTTACTGAACAGAACACAGCACACACACGGAGACAGAGACACACATGAAGAAGTAATTTCCGAGTTGAGTCTAGGATAGACATATTCCTTATTAGTTCCCTAACCCTAACCCGTAACCCAGACAGGCACAGGGTAAACTGAAAGGACAGAAAGCTTAACTGACATTTATCAGAAGGCTGTGAGAATCATAAAGGTATTATGTCAATAGGCTATGAGGGCTATGTGAATCATAGAGGTATATATGTCAATAGGCTATGAGGGCTATGTGAATCATAGAGGTATATATGTCAATAGGCTATGAGGGCAATGTGAATCATAAAGGTATATATGTCAATAGGCTATGAGGGCAATGTGAATCATAAAGGTATATATGTCAATAGGCTATGAGGGCTATGTGAATCATAAAGGTATATCTCAATGGGCTATGAAGTTGGGACTCACCCAACAAATATTGATATCCCCAAAGCAACACTGTAACCAAGTCTAAGAACCAATCAGCACCCTGATATGTCATAGGTCCATTGTAATAGCATACAGTATCCTGCAGAACAATTCCCCCCTGTATATTTCTCCCCAATAGATGAGGTGGAGGGGTGTTCTTACCTCTGACAAAACAGACAACCAATCAATAAATAGTAGACAGGAATAGATGAGAAGGACAGAACAATTCATAAGGACAATCGATCAATCAATCAATCGATCAATCAATCAATCAGAGTTTTGTACCTCCGACTGGACAAGGAAGCATCTCTCCATCCAGTCTGGCCTCCACATCTCCTCCACTGCAGCTGTCCCCTGGTACTCTGCGGTACCTGGAGGAACACACGTGCGTGTGTGCGCACACACACACACACACACACACACGCACACACACACGCACACACACACGCACACACACAGAAAGCGAGAAAGTTGTTATTGGGTCTTATTTCAGTAACGGCTCTGTAAACTTTGAGAGTTTTTTCCCACATGAAGACACTAGGGGGTGCTGTTTACTAAATAAACAGACAGGCATCGCTCAGATGTCTTCCTCATTTAACACCACAATACAAGGGCCGGTTTCACACCTTTATAACAACACTGTTCTCGAATTATGACCTAACAGTAACATCTCATGTCTACAATGGATAGCGCTTCATCTGCATGGGCTTGTTAAATGAAGTACGATTAAAAACACATTGCTATTACAGGTTTTTGAAACCCATCCATGTATTTTGTGATAACTGTTAAACTAAAATTGTACAAAAAAAAAAACATATAAACTGAGAAACGCTTGCCTACCTAGTGCACACTATTGTATCCTGTGCCACAATTACCTACATAACTGATACACTCTAAGCCGACGCAGACAAGCAGCCATTCCCCTGCAAAGCTGACTCCACAGAAAACAAAAACAAGACTTTGCATATGGAAATCAATGGTTCCAAGAGATGCTGCATAATGAACTGGAACGCAGTCAGGGAGTTGGGTTGCAGTTGTTGGGCGATATGCTAATGTATGCTAACAGGCTTATGAAACCACAGGTAGGGTTCAAGGGGGTGACTGGGAGCGATTCGTACCCCTTGCTGGGAGGGTTTGGGGCAGGGATACGTACCCCTTGCTGGGAGGGTTTGGGGGAGGGATACGTACCCCTTGCTGCGGTGATAGGTGGTGCCCACTGGACAGGGCACGGGCGGGGCGTACAGGTTCCCCGAAAACTCTGGGTCAGGAATGCACACCTGGAGGGAGAGGTCCTCACTCAACTTGAAGCCATAGTCACTGCAGAGCGGGGGAACGGAGAGAGGGGTTTGAGGGGGGAGAAAGGGTTAGGGTTAGAAGTAGAGAGAGGGGTTTGAGGGGGGATAGAGGGTTAGGGTTAGAAGTAGAGAGAGGGGTTTTGGAGGGGGCGGGGGGTTAGAAATAGAGAGGGGTTTGGAGGGGGAAGAAAGGGTTAGGGTTAGTGTGTGTGCGCATCACTCTTTACCACTTATATTGAATGTGTTTGTGTGCGTGTGCGCTTGTGTTACACTTTACCACTTGTATACATATTGTGTAGTGTACGTGTGTATGTGTGTGTGTGTGTGTATGTGTGTGTGTGTTTGTGTGTGTGTGCGCTTGTGTTACACTTTACCACTTGTATACATATTGTGTAGTGTACGTGTGTGTGTGTGTGTGTGTGTGTGTGTGTGTGTGTGTCCGCACCACTCGTAGTCCTGCCGTGTGCAGGAGCAGTTGGAGACAGACACGGGCCGGTCAAAGTCCTCCCCGTTAAAGCAGGTGGCGTGGGGGGTGCGTCTGCGGAACACCATCTCCCGGCCCAGCAGGCAGTCGTTGCCTCGCTCGTCAGACGGAGACCAGCGCTTGTAGTCGCCGTCAGCACAGGGGACGCCTGAGAGGAACACACACACACATATTAACAGACATACTAGCAAAGGCTTATTAGTATCCCCCCCACCGCACACACATATATTGGCAAAGACATATCAGCCCATAACAAATCACAAATCCGTACACAGCACGTTACACTTAGAAATGTAAAATGTTTTACGGTAACACACGCACACATACACACACACACACACAGACACACACACACACAGACACACAGACACACACACACACACGCACACAAATCAATGATACAAACATGATACCACGAACACACACACTTCAAAAAGCTTACTGGCTTGTTGTCAGGGTTTATTTGAACAACAGCCTACATGGCAGCTTACCCCAACAGCCGTGTGTAAACACATGAATCACTGGACACCCAGCAAACACACCCCACCACACACAAGCAGATCCGTAGACACACACGCACACGCACACACGCGCACACACACGCACGCTCACCCAGGACGTCGCTGGTGTTGACCTGCAGGATGAGCCAGCTGTGTCTCTGGTCGGCGTAGGAACCGAAGATGGTGAAGATGGTGCTCTTTTCCCCCGGCTCGGTCAACAGCTGGTAGACGTACACCTCCCTCTCCGAGAACAGGAAGTCTGTCCACGTCTCTCCTTCGTTGGTGCTGAACCTGGCAACGAGAATAGAACAGAGATCAGGGTGGAGAGGAGAAAGACTCAACGACCCTTTATGCCTTGCTCTCACATTTTTAACTGGGATTCAATATCGTGGGCTGAACCCCCCCCCCCCCCCCCCCCCAAAGAAAAAAGTTGGCTGTTTTAACGTTGTGTCATTCGAACGCTTAGTCAGCAGCAGCCTGACAGGAAGTGAGCTCTTACTTGAGGTGGGTCGTGGCTCCTCCCTGTGCAATGGCCACCAGGATCCCCCCATGGTCCCCCCAAGTGTAGAAATGAGGCCCGGCCAGCGCCTGGAGGGGGGGGGGGGGGGGGGTACACGGCAACATATCAGATAGAGATTATTATAAATATGACCCCATTGCGTTAATGTAATCAGCCACTTAAAGTAATCCGATTGCACGATGTGTGTGTGTGTACTGACCTCTCGCCATCGGGCACCAGCACTGCTGGATACATAGACGTTGGGCTTGTTGGCCAGGCTCCTACCCACTGTACCTGCAGAACCAGACAGAGGGGGGAGAGAGAGGGGGGAGATCAACCAATCAATCACAGCGATCAATCCCACCAATCAACCAACCACACCATGGTCCATTAAACACCTCAGGAAGAGAGGAGAAAGATAAAAGTGTGTGTGCGTGTGAGTCTGTCTTTCTCACCTTGCCCTACTCTAATGGAGCCACTGGTATGAGTAATTTGTGCTGTGAGGAGGCTTCTAATAAAAACCACACTGATAACCGCTACTTAGAATAGCACTGTACAAATGACAGGGCACCAGTAACACGACAGTGAACAAAAGCTTTATTGTCCCGTTACACGGGACACAGTGGCTGGGTTTGTTGGGGGAAAGAAGTGTGTGTGTGTGTGTCTGTGTGTGTGTGTGTGTGTGTGTGTGTGTGTCTGTGTGTGTGTGTGTCTGTGTGTGTGTGTGTGTGTGTGTGTGTGTGTGTGTGTCTGTGTGTGTGTGTGTGTTTGCGTTAAGTCTATCCAAAAAGTGGGGAAGTGTGAACACAAATGTGAGTGGGGGGCTTCTTGAGTGCGTCGTCGCCTGGTGTGTGTGTGTTCAGAGTACCCGCTGGGTGAAGCAGAAGTAATTAGCACGTCTGTGTGGGAGCGATAGCAGGCAAATGGGCCCGGCGTCTAGCCCCTTCTCTCTCTCTCCCTCTGCCTTTTCCTGTTCTAGGTCTTTAAAAGCAGACACTGTGTTCCAGGATATAAAAGAAGCAGAGCCAGCCAGCCTCGCACTCTTTCATACTCTCTCTCTCTCTCTCTCTCTCTCTCTCTCTCTCTCTCTCTCTCTCTCTCTCTCTCTCTCTCTCTCTCTCTCTCTCTCTCTCTCTCTCTCTCTCTCTCTCTCTCTCTCTCTCTCTCTCTCTCTCTCTCTCTCTCTCTCTCTCTCTCTCTCTCTCTCTCTCTCTCACACACACACACACACACACACACACCAGATCCTTCTCTCTCTCTCCTCCTTCCCTAACACCAGCTCCTTCTCTCTCTCCCTCAATCTCAACCGCCTTTTCGAATCTTCACACCTTATTTCCTCTCTTCTCCATCCCCTATTTCCCTGTTCCCCCTCTCACATCCCCCCTTCTTCTCCTCTAATAATAGTGTCATAACCCAGTCTTGGTTAAGGCTGATGGAAAGGGAATCTCAAGCTGCCTTCCCAGACACACAGACATGCTGGCAGACAGACAGACAGACAGACAGACAGACAGACAGACAGACAGACAGACAGACAGACAGACAGACAGACAGACAGACAGACAGACAGACAGACAGACAGACAGACAGACAGACAGACAGACAGACAGACACAGACAGTCAGTCAGCCATACAGTCAGGCAGCAAGACAGCCTGATAGCCAGCGATACACCCAGTGAGAAAGCCATTCAGCCAGCCAGTCAGCCATACAGCAAGTCAGCCATACAGTCAGACAGCAAGACATTCAGCCAGCCAGTCAGTCAGCCAGTCAGTCAGTCAAGCCTTAGCCTCAGTGACAGCTAATCAATGTTGTTCCCACAAGCAGGTGTGAAGAGAAGCACCGGCAGGGAAAAGGCCTGTCAATCAGTGCCTTAGGTTCCAACGTGTGTATGTGTGTATATATATATATATATATATACACACAGACACACACATACACACAGGCTGCCTGAGTGCAGCTATGTTTTATTCTGTACATGCCAGACAGGATTATGTTTACGTCTGCGGCTCAGTTTGCTGTAAATAAACAGAAAACAAAGACTACCACCTACATGGGAGTGCATACGCTCCACACCCGCACACACAACCACAACCACACAAACGCGCACACACACACAACCACACAACCGCGCACACACACACACAGTAGACAAATTCCCCTGAGCAGTTTTCCGGCTCTGCCTAGTGGTGAATACAGGAAATGGCCCCTCTAATAGAGACACAGCACAAGGTGCAGTAAAGGAACCCAAGCAGCATCCTGTATGAGCTGCCAACATCCTGTGAGGGAAGGCCGCACTTCACAACAAAAACAATTAAGCAGATGTAGAACTTTCAACGGGAAATGTTAATTTGTTGACCACAACCAGCACCAACACTAGTTTCTGCTTTTTCTGCTTGTCATCCTCCAGAAGACATCCACATCCAACGTCAGTCTCTAAACGGTAATGACCCTCTGCCATTCATCGTCTCCTAAAAAGACACTTTCACTTTTATTCTTGTAAAAAGCCAAACAGCTTTTTGTGAGCCCAAATGGTTTTGCCTGTTAAACGTTCTTACCCAAATCCATTTGCTTGTGCTTCATAACTTATTCATTTCTATCTCAAGGTGACTTTTGCGGATAGTGTGTGTGTGTGTGTGTGTTTTTTTGTATCAGTGGTGGGGCTTTGAGGTCGCAAAATAACTATGGCTGTGCTTTGGTTACTTTCTACAGTTTTGTTTTGGGCCCAGTGGAACTTCACTCCTTGTAAACTCAAGACGTTAGAATTAATCCTTTTACAATTAGCTTTTTGGAAGTAACCTGCAATTCAAGAAAACACATTCAAATGACTTAAAATCTTAAACAATCGTTCTTGATCAATGAAATGGTTGACACCAACAGGGTTTTTTTTATGAGTGCTTCCCTATCCGTTTTGAGAGTGTCTTAAATGCATCTCTAAATTCCAAATAATGTGTGAGCTAAGGGTTCCTGGGCACTGGAGCTCAGCCCACCTGTAGCCAGGATAAGTCCGGGAGCCGACTCCTTGGACAGGATGGGCATCCTCCTCAGCTGGATGTTCAGAAGTTGGCTCCAACGCTGTGCAAGGTGGAGGGAGCACCCTTTAGACAGCTGGAGAGGAGAGGAGAGGAGAGGAGTTAGGACGCCAGTCCCCCAGTTAGGACGCCAGCAGGCACACATTTGGTCAGTCAGTAATTCAGTCAGTCAGCCAGTCAGTCTGTCAGTCAGTTATCCAGTCAGATAGTCAGTCAGTCAGTCAGCTATCCAGCCACACAGCTAGTCAGTCAGCAAGTTAACGAGTCCCTCGGTCCATCAGTTGGACAACCAGCCAGTTAACCAGTTAGCCAGTCAGCCAGTAACAAATCCGTCGGTCAGCCAGCCAGCCAGTTAACAAGTCCGTCAGTCAGCCAGTCAGACACCCAACAAGTTAACCAGTCAGTCAGTGAGTGAGACAGTCAGTCAGTAACCAGCAAAGTCAGTGAGTGAGTGAGTGAGTCAGTCAGTCAGTAAGTACCAGTCAGTCAGTGCATGAGACAGTCAGTCAGTCAGTAAGCAGTCAGTCAGTGAGTGAGACAGTCAGTCAGTAGCCAGTCAGTCAGTAAGTGAGACAGTCAGTCAGTAACCAGTCAGGCAGTGACTTAGACAGTCAGGCAGGTAGTAACCAGTCAGTCAATGAGTGAGACAGTCAGTCAGTCAGTAACCAGTCAGTCAGTGAGAGAGACAGTCACACAGTAGCTAGTCAGTCAGTCAGTAACCAGTCAGTCGGTACCTGACAGTCAGTAACCAGTCAGTAACTAGTCAGTAAATCAGTCAGTCAGTCAGACAGTAACCAGTCAGTAACCAGTGAGTATCAGTCAGTCAGACAGTAACCAGTCAGTCGGTACCAGACAGTCCACGGGGCCCCCTTGGCGGTCTGCGGAGGGGGCCTGCAGCAGCTCCCAGGTGCCTCCCTTGTCGAAGGTGATGACGGAGCGCATGTTGTCCTCGCTGACCGAGCCGTTGATGAGCGTGGCGATGAACACCCCCCGCAGGCCCTCCACGCGATGCAGGTCTGCAAAGGGCTCGTTAGCAAAGTACCTGGAGACAGACGGACAGACAGACAGACAGACAGACAGACAGACAGACAGACAGACAGACAGACAGACAGACAGACAGACAGACAGACAGACAGACAGACAGTTGGATTGGTTTGATTTGATTAAAAACGACGCCACAGTTTGATATAGACTCTTAGAACCATTGATCTAGAGTATTCTATTCTAATGGGCATGTGTGTCTGAATCTAACGAGTGGGCAGAACTTTAAGTCCACCACCACACGGCTGATGTATTTGTATCCCCGGTAACGATTACCATAGCAACTCCTATCCGTCCCCCTGGGGTCACCTTACGAAAAATATATCTAAATTACACCACTGGGATGCAGCACTGCTCCTCGCTCTGTATTTGTGTGTGTGTGTGTGTAGGTGTGCGTGCAGGCATAGGATGTGTGTGTGTGTGTGTGTGTGTGTGTGTGTGTGTGTGTTTGTGTGTGTGTGTGTGTTACCTAATGAGTGTGTTGCTGCCGGAGCCCTCAGGGCTGTAGTAGAGGACGTTCTCCAGGGACAGGGAGAAAGACAGACCCTGGGTGTCCGAGATGTACAGGTGTGTGACGTTGTTGACGTGGTTCACACACACAAACACCTGGTCTTCCGACGCGTCTGCTATGTAGTACTCCTACCATGGGAGACAGAGTACAATGACTGTCTGGAACTCCCTTTCATAACTGATGATCGGAAAACATTAGTGAGGTTACAGGATAATTAGATAAGTAGAGGTTTAGCATAAATAATTCACATATTAAAAACACATCATAGATTGTATTGATTATAAACTTCTGCAGTAGTTGATGGAATCACTTTGAAAGAGAGCGGGAAATAGGAGGGACAAACGCCCCAAAAGACTGACCGTGATTGGATGACGGGTCATGAACTGCGCTGCTTTCATTGGCTGACGGTTGTAGGAGACCCAGAGCTGCACAGAGGAGGATTCATGGCTGCCGAGCAACGTCTGTAGTGACCAATCAGAAGACACAGTGCCATTAAGTAAACTGACTGGATAACTAACACTACTACTACTACTACTACTACTACTAGGGCAGGTAGGCTAATAATACACCCTACTATCACATCAGTGATATCCCTTCAAACTAACAAGCTGCAGTGCTGCTAACAGGATCTGTCTTCCATCAAAACGTACATTACGGTTTTCAATTAATAAGCTTGATATTATTTACATCCGAGTTTCATGAGCATATTACACACACACACACACACACTCCGAGACTTTAACCGAGGTTTTCACCTGCGGTGTACAGACTTGAACGATCTATCAGCAAAACTGCCCCCTTCATTTCCTGAACGAAAGAACTGCCGTGCTCACCTCAAATATCTATAATGTATAAGTTACATTGGCCTCTCTCAAGCAAACCCCCTTGGTGAAGCGCTCTTCAATAGAAGGGGTTTTGGAGTTAGAAATTCTTAAACTATGTCCAGGGTAAGAACATCTCCATAAGGAGGTTTAGAAAGCAGAAGAGAACTATGAGGGCAAGGTTCAACAGACAGAGGGGGAAAACACTAAACGACAGTTGGTTGAGCAAACGGCAGTATTTATCAAGAACGCACACGGCTAACGGTCGGTCTGTCTCTGTTCGCTAGTCTGTCCGTCTCAAAGCCTGTTTCTCTGTCCGCCTGTTTCTCTGCCAGCCTGTTTCTCAGCCCGCCTGTGTCTATGCCAGCCTGTTTCTCTGCCCGCCTGTTTCTCAGCCCACCTGTGTCTGTGCCAGCCTGTTTCTCTGCCCGCCTGTTTCTCTGCCCGCCTGTTTCTCTGCCAGCCTGTTTCTCTGCCAGCCTGCCCGTCTGTCTGTCGGTCTGCTTCCCATGGTGCCAACGTTGTGACTATTGTGTCATATTGTGTTTCCCACTAGCGCGTGCCAATGTCGGCTATTGTTGGGAGCATCTAACGTTGTATAGCGTGCGTCCCAACGTCTCTGTGGTGGTGTATTGGGTTACTCTGTGTGTTTCACATCCTGGTTATTAGGGCGTCAAATGTGGCTTCTTCTCTCTCTGTTGTGTAACTGTTGTGTTACACAGTGTGTGTGTGTGTGTGTGTGTGTGTGTGTGAGGACTGCACTGTGTCAATAATACAGATTTGTTTGTAGAGTCACTTCCGTAATGTTACCAAGGGCTTATCAAAAGGCTGCGTATGAATTGAAATAAAAGGAAGGTGATCAACACCAAAAAAGAGATCCAAGCAACTTTAAAAAGAACAAAGATCCTGTTGTCTTTGTTCCCATTTTTTCACACGCTACTGCTGTGTGTATCTAGTGTTTTGTTTAAGCACAATGCTAATGCTATGTGTATAAACAGTTTTTTAAGCAGACAATGCTAAGATGGTGTGTGTATACTGTTGTGTTTAAGCACATAATGCTAAGAACATGTGTGTATACTGTTGTGCTTAAGCACACTGTCCTAAGGTGGTGTGTATCTACTGTTGCGCTTAAGCACACTGGCCTAAGGTAGTGTGTATATTGTGTCGTCTTTAAGGGGTTGTATTCAGGTTGTGTGTCTCTTGTTTTGGTTAATTGTTGTGTCCCAAGGCTGATTGTGTGCCCTGGCCTCTCAAAGCGTTTTCCCTAACTGTTCTGTTCAGTGGTTTTTCCCATCACAGTCTCCAGCTGACTGACTTATTGACAGGCTGGTTCACTGGCTGGCTGCCTCTTCAGCGTTTGGATTTACCTCCTGTAGCAAGGATCTCTAGCTGATTGACTGATTGACAGGCTGGTTCACCGGCTGGCTGGCTGGCTGGCTGCCTCTTTAGTGTGTTCATTTACCTCCTGTAGCAGTGGTCTCTTGTTGATTGACTGATTGACAGGCTGGTTCACCGGCTGGCTGGCTGGCTGGCTGGCTCTTTGTTCAGTATTTTGATTTACCTCCTGTAGCAGTGGTCTCTTGTTGATTGACTTATTGACAGGCTGGTTCATTGACAGGTGGCTGGCTAGCTGTTTCTCGAGTCTGCAGATGAAGCTGCCATAGCTGTGTACTCTACATTAAACCGACACAGTCCGAGGACCAGAGGAGGAAGGGAGAGGAAAACACTACGAAGAGGACACACACACATCTCACCGGAGGACACACACACATCTCACCGGAGGACACACACACATCTCACCGGAGGACACACACACATCTCACCTGAGGACACACACACATCTCACCTGAGGACACACACACATCTCACCTGAGGACACACACACATCTCACCTGAGGACACACACATCTCACCGGAGGACACACATACATCTTCCATAACCTTGACCAGCGCAAGTATTCGTAGGAACCAAAATCAAGAATTTGGACCTGCAGTAAAGTCAAACAGTCCTTCTGATGAGACCGTTAAAAAAAATATATATATATGGAATTAAATAGAGCGCAGTACTCCAGGAATGGCTACTCAACTTTGCTTCAGTCTGCATAAAGGAGATTAATGTTGTTGTCCAGCAGATGGCGGGGAGAACTCTGGGATTTGGAGTCTCTACAGTGCTGCAGGCTGTACATCAAACGTCAGTCTCTTTTTAATATTAGGAACTACAGTAGAATACTCAAAGCCAACTGTCGGTTGGCTCACTGTGTCAGATTAGTTATGTTGTTCCACTGTACCGCCGACATACCACTGTATGTTTGCTACACACATTCAGTGGATTCAGGGTCGGCATATCAGGCAAACGTTTCCTCAATTTCCTTAGAGATGGTAGACGTCTATTACCTTATCTATCATTCTTTTTACATTAAACGACTAAATGATAAACTTAAGTTTGTTTTAACGTGAACATTTCACGATGTCTCATTCTGCAGTGAGACAGTTGTAAAAAGGCTCAGTAAAGGTTTCCCTTTTCTTGTTCTAGGTCTTTAAAACAGACACTGTGTTCCAGGATATAAAAGAAGCACAGCCAGCCAGCCTCGCACTCTTTCATACCCTCTCTCTCTCTCTCTCTCTCTCTCTCTCTCTTTTATACCTTCTCTCCCTCCCTCTCTCTCTCTCTCTCTCTCTCTCTCTCTCTCTCTCTCTCTCTCTCTCTCTCTGTCTCTCTGTCTCTCTCTCTCTCTCTCTCTCTTTTATACCTTCTCTCTCTCTCTCTCTCTCTCTCATCCATCCGGTTTTACTCTGTTTGCCTTGTTCTTTCTCCACGTCTTCCTTTCTCTTTCCCTCCCTCTCTCTTTCTCTTTCTCTCCCTCTCTTCTCTGTGTAAGTGCTTGCTTACTCGGCTGGGAGCTGCTGCCGTTAATCTGAGTGAAAGGCCATTTCCCCACACCTCTTGTCGCTTTACAGCACTTCCATATTTATTTATCTTGCACCGCAGCTTTGAGAGGGGCGAGGGGGAAACCTGTCGTTTGGTTTGGGGGGGTTTAGAGGCTACACCATCATCATCATCATTGTCCTCATCATCCTCATCAACCTCGGAGGCACTATAAACCAAAAGCTATGGATTAGATGGGAGAATAAAAAAGAATAATCAAAACAAACCAGTAAAACAGCTATTATCTATGGACAGATAGTAAAGCTAAAGTAATAGGCTACTAAATATGTTACTATTATTATAATGTAAATATTTAATCCGCAGAAAAATAAAAGGAGGCTCAAATAAGTCTGACAGTAATGTCTGATAAGCAAACGTTCCCTAGCAACCAAAATAGTTCCAGAAAGTTAACAGTAGACAAGTGTGTCTCTCTGGGAACTCCAAACAAATGTATTCAAATGCTATGCTTTTGGTGAATATGCCAGGCTTCAATGCAAAAACATCAGCCCAACTACTCCCCAAAATGTAACCACTATAAATGTTTATAATATAATGCAAATATATATATATGTATATATATATATATCATATTTACATTATTAATTGAATTCCTGAGCTATGTGTCTAGAAACCCAGAGGAGGGGCTGAGAGGCTGGAGCCTATTCAGAGAACTCCTCCTATTCAGAAAGATCTGGAGTGGACCAGTCTGCTGCTTGTGGGGTTTGGCACAGAACCCCCCCTCCATCCCTCCCACCCTCTCTCTCTCTCTCTCTCTCTCTCTCTCTCTCTCTCTCTCTCTCTCTCTCTCTCTCTCTCTCTCTCTCTCTCCTCCTCTCAGTGGACAATACCAAACAACCCCAGTGTCAGTCAGGGCTAGCACGGCTGCCAGCGAGAAGAAAGCTGCCTCTTGTCCTTGGAATGTTGCAACACTTAAACCCCCCCCTCTCTTTACGGTAAAACACAGTTCCCAGACGGCGGCTTAACTACGGCTCAAGATTCCCCGCAAAAAAAAAAAGGGTTGATTTTGGCGTTGATGTGTCAGAGAAAGTAAAAGGACCTGACTAGAAAACAGAAGAAGGGAAGCACATAGAGAGCAGCGTAAAAACCTAACAGTTTGGCAATCGGATTTGAAATCCATCCCAAATATTTACATCAGAGTGTCCTGGGGATTAAAATGTAAACAAAGGCTTAGGGCTCCGGAAAAGGCACTACCGCTCCGTTAGTAACACTGTCCCTAATGTTGCCCTCCTCCCTCACTCCCTTCTTCTCCTCCTCACCTCTCTCTCTCTCTCTCTCTCTCTCTCTCTCTCTCTCTCTCTCTCTCTCTCTCTCTCTCTCTCTCTCTCTCTCTCTCTCTCTCTCTCTCTCTCTCTCTCTCTCTCTCTCTCTCTCTCTCTCTCCTTACTATCCATATAGAATCAAAGGTATCATAGTCAAATACAATAACCGGTGACAAAGTGAAGAGGGTTCCTTTCATCAGCCCACCCATAACCCTCTACTTCTAAGCCAGTTATCGGCGAACAGAGAGCTCTACCACGAGATATAAAAGATCATAAAAGGTCTGATTACCAATAATTCCTCAGGATCTCCCTCGCTGTATGAAACTCTCCCTTTTCTGGGGAGTTTAATTAGCCTGAGCTGCCCTGGCGCTGCCTAAAAAGAGCTTGTGATAGTCATTATGCTAATCCTATCAGCGCCCCGACCCGAGATAG
>CM030182.1:15485460-15487960 GCA_017639675.1 Aplochiton taeniatus
TCTCACCCCCCCCTCCCCCCCCCCCCCCCCCCCCCCCCCCCCCCCCCCCCCCCCTCCCCCTCTCTCTCGCTCTCTCTCTCTCTCAGTCCCCCTCTCTCTCTCTCTCTCTCTCTCTCTCTCAGTCTGTGTCTGTATGTCTAGCATTCGTCTATCTCTCATCCTCCTTTCCTCTCTCAAAAGAGAAAAACAGGAAGGGTTGTAATCACAGTGTGTACACTGTCTTCTAACACTATCCATATTAAGTTTTCAGCTCTGTTGCAAACTCAGATTAAAATGTACACCGTCTTCTAACACTATCCATAATACGTTTTCAGGTCTGTTTCACACTGAGTACACACACACACACACACATACACACACACACCCTAAATAATTGAGAGGGCATTAAGTGCATCTTTACGGTGTGCAGCCTAATTTATTGTTATGGATTGTGAACCGAGAGAGCCTACAAACAATGTTTTTCTTAACTAGGGTTTGTTTTTCTGTGGGATCATTAAATGGTAGGCTGAACAGCCTCCACCAGGGAGGTGATCGGGACAAACACAAGAGTTTAGCGTTACGATAAAAATGAATGAGCCGTGATTGCGGTGTTGTTGCTGTTGTTGTTGTTCTTGTTTGAGCCAGCCTGCAGATAGCAGAAGCTACGTGATAGCATACGTAAAATATCGGCGAGTCATTGGCACACAGAAAGTAAACAGGAAGCAGTCGCACTGGAGGGACAAACCTCCACCCGCTGAAATGAATTCAAAGTATGCTCTAACTAGGGGTAGGGGTCCATTTTGGGGATGGGAGGGCCGACTTAGATGCCGTATAGAGTCATTCCTGAAGGAGGTCTTCCATGAGGAACCCAGATGTTGTCTCAATGTTTGATAATGTGGTGGAATAGCACTCGTGTCTGTCTGTCATACTGATAGAGACAGGCTCTCATCATGTTGGTGGATATGTATCACTCTGTGGAATGTCCTCAGGTGTGTGTGTGTGTGTGTGTGTGTGTGTGTGTGTGTGTAAAAACGAAAGAAAGAAAAAGACAAAAGAGAAAATCATTGAACATGACTTTAAGAACCGGTTGTCCTCAGTCATCTTACCAGAAGTAAGCCTTCACGTGTTCTTGGATCAACACCCACGTTTCACCGAAATCGTCTGATTTCCACAGCTAGGAGGAAAAGAGGGAGGAAAGGGAGAGGAGGGGAGGAGAACAACCCCAGGAAAGAAGGGGGAAAGAAAAGGATAGGGGAAGGTGAAGCGAGAGAGAGAGAGAGAGAGAGAGAGAGAGAGAGAGAGAGAGAGAGAGAGAGAGAGAGAGAGAGAGAAACAGAGAGAGAGGGGGGTGCACAGTAGAAAATGTAGGTCAGGCTCATTTCCATATTTGGGCTCTGAAGTATGACAGTCGGGGAGGAGGTGAACATGGAGGATTCAGCATGAAGGTGGTGATGTGATGCCGTTTGTGTGGAGTCAAACCAGGACAACGGCAATAATGTATTGGCCTTCTCTTCAAGAAATATACTGTATAAAGGGACATCATAGCGAAACAAAATATATATATACCAACAGTATTACACAGTATAATGATAGAAGGGGTTTGATTCTTATCCCTAGGATTATAACTATAGCACAGAGTAATTACTATAGCTATTTCAGTGACTTCAATAGTAGTCCATTCATCGTTTTTTTTTATTATTTCAGTAATTTCAATAGTAATAATTGAAGCAAGTACAGTTAATGGTTACAGCCATAACAGCAGCCTGTTTGCTTGTTGGGATGGGAGCCATTGGAACACATTGGTACAGTCATTGGTGAGTGAGTGAGTGAGTGAGTGAGTGAGTGAGTGAGTGAGTGAGTGAGTGAGTGAGTGAGTGAGTGAGTGAGTGAGTGAGTGAGTGAGTGAGTGTACATGTGTGTGTGTGTGTGTGCGTGCATGCGTACATGCGTGCGAGTGAGTGAGTGAACGAGTGTGCATGTGTGTGTGTCTGTGTGTGTGCATGTGTGTGTGTGCAGCAGCCTGCCTGTTTGTTGGGTTGGGAGCCGTCGTAGCCTAGCACCAGATTAGCCTTGCGGCTGTGCAGTAGCAGGTCAGTGGGTTTGAATGGCATGGGGAAACCTTGCACCGTGTTGCAGAAGTCAAAGGTGTTCCATAGGAAACTGTTGGTGGTGTCTGCAAACAGGTACTGTGGGGGAAGACAATGGACTCAACTTAGTAAAATAATAATAATAACACAAAACAACAAAAGCAATTTAATAATATCCATTGAATTGTATTTGATATAAAATGTATTCAATATAAATTATGATGAGGAGGCAAAAGTAGTGTGATAACTGTTGGACCAAAAATATGCCCGTTTTTTTTATTTAACAAAGGGATTTGATACAATTGGGACGCAATCAGTTGTTGATGTGGCTTAAAAGAAGAAGCATCAATTAACAAAATGGTTGTGCAAAGTTTTATAAGCATTAATATAAAAACATTTAATCCACAAAAGAGTCTCATCATGCCATCAAACTA